>NQII01000083.1:115101-145250 GCA_002778355.1 Clitarchus hookeri | reverse complement strand
GGAGCAAGGTTCGTCACACTTCCTGTATGTCTCTACTTAGCTGTCTCGAGGCGATGGTCCATCTTCCAGCCGGCGACCTCGGGACCGCTCTGTCACTCAGTGGACGGGCTACGACGCCTGGGCTGCGACAGGTCCTCACCAACCGGTGTTGACGTCTCGATGCCTTCCCTCGAATGCGTTCCTCCCGGCACCACTCCGCACTCCGCGCTTCACATCGGCCGACTGCCCCGTTCCTTCCTTTTCCTCGTGTTTTTGTAAGCTCGTTCGCCATATTAAACTCGCATCATCTCTGCACGTGGCTGGGCTGACCGCCGCGTCCTCTGGGTCGTAAAAACATGTTCGGCGCTCGGGCTACCCTCACGTGGGCCCGGCGTCGTCCCTCGATTCTGGCATCGAAGTTTACTGCTCCGCTCTGCACGTGCTGGAACACTTGGTGGCCCCCTTGGTCGGCGTAGTGTTTCTTCTGCCTCCGGATATCGCGTCGCTATTAGTCTCGCACGCTCCCCAAAAGCTCTCATCATTTATTGCGGTAGCTGGCTCGGGAGAGACGCAGCTGCTGGTGTGAGCTTAGCGTCCCCTTGTAGCTGCGAGAAGCAGCTGCATCTGTCTTCCTCCGCATGTGGCCCCTACACCATGTGTTCATTCCGCCTTGGAACCTTGTGCCATTCTTCTAGCATGTTCGCCAAACCCTTAATATTTATTGCGGTAGCCAGCCTGCGAGTTTCGACAGAGTGTGCCTTCTGACGAAAAAATATCTTTCGGGACGCGAGACGCATCAATTCCCCGACCGGCTGTTGCGTCAGTGGCATGCTCTGGTATTGCTTCGTCTTACGGTTTGGTATCTGGGGTAGAAGCGGTTCTGGGCGTTCGCATCGTGCTTGCTTCCATGTTGTCGGTAGGTAGTGGGACAGCTCGGGCGGTCTCCCCTCTCTCCCTCTCCTCTTCTGCCTCCTACCTAGTTAGGAGCGGGGAGGGGCAGCCCCCCTCCACTACTCTGTCGCGCGGTACTCCGCACTCCTCGTGCTATTGACCTTGAATCCCCGTCCGACTCCGTAGGGCTACTGGCGAAAGTTATGGCTTACTGCGTCACAAACCAGTTTGTGAGGTTTAACCACTTCTTACAATTTGTCAATAACATCGCAGGCCGACAAACCCTGGGAGAAAGAGTCTCTATTTGCTCCTGATTCTCAGGGGGAGGCGTTGCCTCAGTACTTAATACATTCTCATGAATTACACCTTACACACTAACCCTTATCAAACAAATCATTCCCAATTTACTTACACACTAACACTTCCTCAAAACAAATTAGTCACAATTTCCTTACACACTAACACTTAATCAAAACAAATTATTCATAATATCCGTACACACTAACACTTCCTCAAAACAAATTAGTCACAATAAAAATTGTTTTACAAACTTAAAATAATTTTTAATAATTAGTTTTAGCATTTTTTTCCCCGCATTTCTTTTGAAACGCCAAAACACAAATCTGTACATAATAAGCGTTTCATACTGTCGTTAACAATAAAACACCATGTTTTATTTAAATTAAACTTACANACAAATCTGTACATAATAAGCGTTTCATACTGTCGTTAACAATAAAACACCATGTTTTATTTAAATTAAACTTACATGTACCTGCATGTATAAATACGAAATTATACTATTTTTTTTTACAGTCAATATTAATTAAAATTATTGAATGAAGTGCTGTGTTGGCAGTATTTTTCTTGTAAAATTTTTACCAAATTGATTTTCGGTAGGCTCTTTGTAAAATAATTAACACTAAAGCGTTAGTTTAATTTGCAGATATTAAACATAACAGAAGTATGGAAGTGTTAATTCGGTTTTTACACCTGTTTACATTAAAACAATACGAGTGATCCAATAGCATGCGAAATAACATTATGTACATTTATTAAATTAAGAAAAACCAAAACAACTGGTTTGCCAAATACTTATGGAATTCATAGCACAGCCTCGAAATTTTGCAGATTGACAAAATATGTTATTTGTTTTAACAGTAAATACCTTTTATTATAATAACAGCTAAAACATTTGCGACGGTTTTTGTACAGAATACAAATAAAAATTTGTTGGGCGAGTAATTGAACAGGCACCAGATCTTCAAAACTTTGGCAACAAATAGTTACTATACAAAGGTGAGATAGCGGCTTTCTGTTCTGATGCTCTCTTAAGTCATTTCTTTGGAAATTGTAAAAAAAACCCATTAAATGCCAACATGTAAAAATAAAAAATAAATAGTATATATATATTTATAGGACTGTAATGCTTATAAATAAACGTTACTTGCCCCTGCACCAATATCCTTCACTTAATGACACTTAGTAAACTCACTTGGTACACAATCTATGTTACACTCTGTCGCCCTTATTGCGTCCGATAGAGCTTTCGCCCTTGTCACTCTCAGTAGGCGACACCGGGTACACACTATCCCGAGTGTCGCACAGAGTCTGTCTCCAGTATCTTCAGCTAGGCCCCTGGACTGCACAGGGCCTATAGGCGCGGCAATCTCTGTAGAGATGGTGTTTCCCCCCTCGCGGCAACTGCGCCATGGCTGGACCCTCCTGGGCTCGTCCGCTCCCACAGTGGTACCGCATTTCCCGTCCACCCCAGGGGCTGCGTCCGCGGCAACATGTGGTGGAAGGGGGCGTCCCTCGTCTGTAGGTGGCTGGGCGCCGCTCGTCGGTGCTGTTGGTGCGTCTCCCTCTGGTACCTCCTCTGCTCCCTGCTTCGATTCTCCATCGGTGTTCACCTGTAGGGGGCGTCTTAGATCTTCTTCACTCGCGTTTCCGCGGTCCCGGCAATTACGCCATGGTTGAATTCTCTCTCTCNTCCGTCCGTCTCTCTCTCCGCATTCGCTTCCAGCTCTCCCTCGATCTCACACCGTACCTCTCCTTCCCGCTCTCCCTTGCTTGTCCCGGCCTCCTTTTCCTCCCATTCGCGTAGTCCCTGCCTCTCTGCCATCCTTCGCTCCCTCGCACGTATTTACCTCTTTGTCGCCCGAGGGTTTCGCCCCCTCCCCCGGCCGCCTGTCAATGGTTCGTTGCTCAGGTGACCTAGTGGTCCTGGTGTCACTGAGGTGTGGGGATACCCACCCTGGCTGCCGTAGCCGCGCAGTCTGTTGCACGTCCGTTATCTCTTCGCCCCAGTCCCTACTGCTCGTTCGGTGCGCAAGTGGAATACTGCTTGTTTCCTCTGGGCAGTCTCGTTTGGATTCTCTGGGGCCCTTAGGTGCGGGGCTCGGGTATAGGGCGTATCTGGTCCCTCGCTACCTTCCACATTTTTCCCCATTTCATCTTCTGCTCAGTACACAATCCCTTGGCGCTCTGCTATGATGTACGGTCCCTCCCATTTCGGCGCAAATCCCGCACAGAATTTTTCACTGGTCCGGCTCAGAGGATGATTCTGCAACAATACATGCTGGCCTTCGGGTAGGTGGTGTTCGTCGCTGGTTGCTTCCGGGTATTAGCATTGGATGTACCGTTGTTGGTTTCTCCGAGCCGCGCCAGTTCTTCGGATAGCCGCTTTCCTTATTGCTTCAGGGCCGGGCAGCTCTGTCGCCTCGGTCTCCCACTGCCATTCTCCTGGGCGGCGGAGATTGTACCCGAGTATGAGTTGGCTGGGCGAAGTGCCCAGGGCGTCATTGTGCCGGCACCGCAGTGTGTACAGGATCTCTGGGATGTGCATGTCCCATTGTGTGTGGTTGTCGCCCATCCGGATGCGCATGTTCTTTTTCAGTTCCTGGCTTCGGCATTCGGTGGGGTTGGCCTGAGGGTGGTATGTGGGCGTCGTCCAGCTTTCCGCCCCCCATGCTTCACACGCCTTCGCCCATTTTGTGCCGGTGAATTGGGAGCCGTTGTCGGTTAGGACACACTTTGGAAACCCCCACCTGGGAAAAACCTCCCGCTCCATTTGCCGGATAATCGTGCCCGCTTCCTGATTAGGTACAGGGAATGCTTCCGTCCACCGGGAGAACTGGTCGGTTACGACGAGCAGGTATCGTTTTCCCCTGGGTGTCCTAGGATAGGGGCCCATAATGTCCGTGGCGATGTGCGTCCATGGAGCCTTAGGTCATCTGGGCGTATACTGTGTCTTCGGCACCGGGTATGCCTTGTTTGCACATCATGTTCGGCACCTGGCGACGTACTCCCTGACTTCCCGTCCGACTCCGTGCCAGGTGTATCGGGTGGTCAGGGCCCTTAATGTTTCCTGGCACCTGGGGTGTCCTGCGTGGGGATGATCGTGATGGTGCTCGCAGAGGCTGGGTCGTAACTCTTTGGGGACCCAGACCTTCCACTGATCGGCTCGTGGGTGGGCCCTTGCCCAGACTACGCCGCCTCTTATTTCATATCGGTCGGGGTGTCGCTCCATTAGCCCCGGTAGTGCGGGATCGGCCTGCTGTAGGTATTGTAGCAGTCCTTTGTTCTCGCAGAACTTAATTACCTGCAGTTCCATGTGCCCTGGCTGTGGTGACTTCGGTGGGGGAGGGGGAAGCATACGGTCCCAGTCGTCCGCCCCTCTGTTATGGTCTGACCCTTGTGGTTGGCGGAACAAGGCATCGAGTAGCTCATTGGCGGACCCTGGGCAATGCTATATCGTGAAGGAGAACTCCATTACGAACAACGCCCACCACCCTAATTTCGCCCTCTCGCTGCTCTTGGTTGTTAGCCAAGTGAGGGCCTTGTTGTCGGTCCAGAGGATGAAGGGCCTGTCCTCTAAATATAGCGGTACTTGCGGACTGCTCAGATCACCGCCAAGCACTCCTGCTCGTTATTGTGACAACGCAGTTTGGCCTCCTTAAGCATAGTGCTGGCGTATGCGATTATATGTCGTGGGCACTGTGGCTGTTCCTGATACATAACCGCCCCCATTCCAGTTCCGCTTGCGTCCGTCTGCAGGATTAGTGGTAACTCGGGCATAGGGCGATATAGCATGCTTATGCCGCTATACCGCGCCTTGAGTTCTCGGAAGGCCCTTTCATGTTGGTCGTTCCACCTCCAGCGAGCCGTTTTGGGTAGAAGCTCGTTGAGGGGGATCATGAGAGGGGCGACATCCTCGATGAAGTCGCGGAGCCAATTACATAGTCCCAGGAACCGCCTCAATTGTCTCCAGTTTGTTGGCGTCCTGGCATCTTCAATTTCCCCTACCTTTTCGGCCTTTGGGTAATTCCCTTCCGGGGTAATTATGTGCCCTAGATACTCGACCTGGGTTTTGCCGAAGTGACACTTCTCCAGCCGGCACGTCGACCGTGGAGCTCGAACCGTTCCAGCACCTTGCGCAAGTGTACCTGGTGCTCCTCCCATGTGCGGGAATACACAATGACTTCATCCAGATATGCCAGGCAGAATTGGCCGCTGTAGCCGGTCAGTACTACGTACGACATCAACCGCTGGAAGGTAGCCGATGCGTTCTTTAAGCCGAAGGGCATTACTTGGAACTGCAGTGTTTCGCCCTCTGGGGTGGTAAACGCAGTATATTTACGGGACTCTGGGTGCACGGGGATTTGCCAGTATCCACTGCGCATGTCCAGTGTGAAAAATATATGCGCGTCTCCTAGGTCGCGGAGCATATTTGCGATGTTTATCGCGGGCGGGGCTATTGGGTATGTTATGTCATTTAGAGCTTGATAGTCCACACAGAATCGAAGTTCCCCACCTTTCTTGGGTACGAGCACCACCCTGCTATTGTATGGGGAGTCTGTAGGCTCCACTATCCCCTGTTCTTTCATTTCGGCCACCTGGTCTAGGATGATCTGTCGGCGGTGGGCTGACGGGTTACCTGGGCGGCAGTATATAGGGTGCACATCCTTTACCCAGATTTCGTGTTGGATGGCTGTGGTCTGTTGTAATCGGTTGGTGTTCCCAAATATTGCCACGTGGGCGTTTATTATTTGTACTAATACCCGCAGCTGGTCAGGTCATAGCTGGTGTTTCACCTCCTTGTCGGATACGGCTCTTGGCCCTTCCGTGTTTACAGGAGTCTCCCAGTTTACAGCCATTCTGTCCCACCTGCCCAAGTATAATCGCTTTTGCCCGCAGTCGATTATACAGCCTTGGCTCGACAGCCATGTTTGCCCGAGGATTACTTCTTCTGCTAACTGTGGGGCACAGAAGAACTCCGTTGCTTCTGTTTCTACCCCTGTGTATACTGGCAAGGTGATTTTTCCCTCTATTGTCAGTCGGGACTCCGCCTGGGCCATTTGGACGCGTCGGGCGTCCTTCTGCATCGCTTTCCTTTGTTCCGGTGTCAGCAGCTGGCTTCTGATAAAGTTGCCGGCTGCTGCTGTGTCTAAGACCGCCTTAACAGCGTGGCTATTAATCCGGGCTTCTATCCGAGGAGCTTGCGTGCCTGATTCCGGGTCGCCCACAGTGCATATTTGCCTCACCCTTTCATTTAGGCCGGAGACGTAGGGTGGCTCGGGATCCCGGCGAGGGCATTTCCCGACTCTTGCCTCTGGTGAGTCACCTTCCCTGTTCCGAGGGGGGAGTTCCAGGTGGCTGTTTCCTTTTCGGCGGCTATCCGGGCTTTTATGGTTGGGCAATCGCGGTGGAGGTGCCTCTCGGGAAAGTACCAGCACTGGGGTGGGCTCTTTCTTTCGCTTTTGTCAGGTAGGTTACTCTGTATTGTCCGCTCTGGGTGGACTGCAGGAGGGCGTGTGGGGAGGTGGGTCCCAACCCTTACTGCGCGCATTTCCTGGTAATCGATCTCTGCCTCTCTCGCCCTTTCCACCAGTTCCTCTATCCCTGTTACCCGTGGATGGCGAAGGACACTCCGTAAGGCCGGTATCAATAGCCTTGTAACTATACAAACTCCCTCCGCTTCCGTTCCTTCTGGCACGATGCGTGCGTACGTTTGCGCCTTCCTCATAATAAATATTTCTACTTCTTTCTTGTTCTGTTGTTGCTGGGTGTAGAACTCGGTTCGTAGCCCAGTTATAACCTCTTCTCCTGCGAACTTACTGCTCAGGCGGGCAGCGAATTGTTCCCACGTCGTTACGAACTCCCCATACCTGTCCCACCAGCTGAGGGCGGCTTGTTTCAATTGTTTGCGTGCCTTCTGCACCCACCGCTTCCTGGGAACACCACCGGTCCAGAACTCGTGTTCGCAATTCTGTACGAATCGTTCGGGATCTTCGTGGGGTCTTCCTGCGAATTCCAGCAGGACCATTTCCTCCCCTATCCCTTGTTCTCCCTCTGCCTGGGTGGCCCGGGTTTGGTCCTCGTTCGAAGGGAGCTCCCAGCTTGTCCATTTTTGGCATACCCCGCACTGGTATACCCAGCCTCTCGTGTTCTCGGCCCCCTCGGGCCACCCTATACATATTATGTGGAATACCTGTGTACAGGTAGCACACTGAGTCATGTGCGTGTTGTGCCCCGGGCAATTCAGGAGGCCGCACTGTGTCTGCCACCTGACTTCTTTTCTGGTTTGTTACCTCGTTCCCTTCTCGGTTCTACTGTCGCTAAAAGGCGCCACGGGATTAATGTCGGGAATACGCTAACTGTTCGGTCGGGGCGAGATCTCTTTTCTCCCGGGTACTTAGACTGTTCTTGCCTCCGTCTATACAGACTTCAGCGTGCCCCTTAGTTGGGCGCCAAAAGTGATACCTCCCCAGTGCTATGGCATATAAGTGGGTATTGATTCTGCTCTCTGCATAAGGCGCCAGCAATTGATGCTAGCCCTCAGTGTTAGAGCGTAGGAATATGTTGACGCTACTATCCCTAGGTCCAAATTACCAAATAAATTCCCCTTCTTTGCGAGTTAACATAGTTCAGTTTTATTTTCGCTTAACAGGTTAACTTCTACATGAACACACGAGACAACTACCCCCCCCCCCCCTAGCTACGTAGGCTATGTAGGGCTTGACGCGGCGATTTGTGCCGTGGGGAGCAAGGTTCGTCACACTTCCTGTATGTCTCTACTTAGCTGTCTCGAGGCGATGGTCCATCTCCCAGCCGGCGACCTCGGGACCGCTCCGTCACTCGGTGGACGGGCTGCGACGCCTGGGCTGCGACAGTTCCTCGCCGACCGGTGTTGACGTCTCGATGCCTTCTTTCGAACTTGTTCCTCCCGGCTCCAATCCGCACTCCTCGCTTGACATCGGCCGACTGCCCCGTTCCTTCCTCTTCCTCCTGTTTTTGTAAGCTCGTTCGCCATATTAAACTTGCATCATCTCTGCACGTGGCCGGGCTGACCGCCGCATCCTCTGGGTCGTAAAAACGTGTTCGGCGCTCCGGCTACCCGCACGTGGGCCCGGCGTCGTCCCTCGATTCTGGCATCGAAGTTTACTGCTCCGCTCTGCACATGCTGGAACACTTGGTGGCCCCCTTGGTCGGCGTAGTGTTTCTTCTGCCTCCGGATATCGCATCGCTATTAGTCTCGCACACTCCCCAAAAGCTCTCATCATTTATTGCGGTAGCTGGCTCGGGAGAGACGCAGCTGCTGGTGTGAGCTTAGCGTCCCCTTGTAGCTGCGAGAAGCAGCTGCATCTGTCTTCCTCCGCATGTGGCCCCTACACCATGTGTTCATTCCGCCTTGGAACCTTGTGCCATTCTTCTAGCACGTTCGCCAAACCCTTAATATTTATTGCGGTAGCCAGTCTGCGAGTTTCGACAGAGTGTGCCTTCTGACGAAAAAATATCTTTCGGGACGCTAGACGCGTCATGTTTTATAAGTATATTTTTCTGTTCAGTCTTGTTTTTCTATGACAGACATCTGCATCGCAATGGTGAATGTCCAAAAATCTCCATCTAGTGAAACAGTTTAGTGTCTACTTAAAGTTATTGTACAATGTTTTTTTTGATAAGTGTTTAGTTTGTATTTCTTTAACAAAGATAACTTTGTTTTCTCAATTGTGATTGAATCAGATTTAGTTCCTTTAAAAAAAAGCCATCTATTTGATCTTGTCTATCCATTCATGATATGTATTTGTTATAACTACTGGTAATGTCTTTAGTACTTTGTCTTTCCTTTGTTTTCCGTTTCCACAAGCCTATCTTCATATTCTGTTGAGATGTAACTTACATCTCGTTTATCTTACCATTTTCCTGTCACCACTCAATCATCATTTGACTTCCTGTGGACGGTTTTTTCTATTCAGCCTCAGTGTTCCAGTAAAGTGGGTTTCTTTTTCCAACAGTTGTGTAACCAATTCCATACTTTTGTTATAGTTATCCATATATATGATGGCCAGCATATATCCATATATGATGGCCAGCATTTAGTTTCCCTTCTGATAAATGCAAAACCACCTTTTGCGCATCACCATAATCATCTAATGTACCAGTATATACAGCAACTTTGTGGTTTAGTCCTTTGGGGTAGTTAACATGTATAGTTTTATTCCATATTTTAGCCTCTTGTTTTAAATGTACTGATAAAATGCTAATCATCCTCGCCAGAGTACCGTGGTTTCATCTAGTCAAAACTCACGACCTGGATAGTACACAGCTGACATCCTCTTGTTGAAATAGTCTATAACTGGATATAGTTTGTATACAAGTGGTCTTCTGGTTAAGGCTCAGTGATCAGGGTTTCTTGAAAAATTAAGTGAATGCAGTATATGGAGAAACCTGTTTCGATTCATACTTATTAAATAAAGCATCTTTCTTCCAGTAAAGTTGTAATCTACTCATTTTTACATTTCCTATATGGAGAAATACAACCTAAAATATCAGGAACTCTTCTACAGTTACATCTTTCTATTGACAGACTCACAAATTTTCTTTGGGTTCTGTACCCAGAAATATTCATAAGGCGTTGTAGTTAATTTGATCCACAACTTCTTGTAGAAATTCATCTTCCAACAGAAGACTAAAGACGTCCATCTGGACGACTGTGAAGCCATTCCAGTTTAGTAATCCCAACAGCATCCACTTGCCACTTAGCATTCATTTGTGGGTTGTGTTAAATAGTTTTAATTATTAATTGTTGTCTTTATTCCGCGATTCACTGTCACTTTAATATCCACTCTCAGAAACTCCCCCCCCCCCCNGTCATCAACATTCTTCAGTTGCATAAAATTGCTTCTCATAACTATTGTTGTTTGGTTGCGATTGACCAGGCTCAGACACACATGCCACTATTCTGTAGCACCCTATTTATCACCTGATTATGAAATAATTCAACCACACATTGCAAAATATCAACAGTTACCTTGCTGCAGTGCCTACATGTCCATAAACTTTGACTGCCACGAACATACTGAGCTGTGTAGCATTGCAAACTGTACAATGTAAAATGCTTTACAAAGCATCAGTAGTAAACAAGCAAGTACTACACTGGCGTTCTTCAGTGGAAGTGAACTTGTTAAATAGATTTGAAGGATTCTCCGGTAGCAATCTATGTTGTCTCAATGGTTGGCATTAGGATAGAAAGGTTGGCTATATGTTGGGTTGGAACACACATGTTAACACTTTGACAGCCATGTGCATCAATATAATGTACAGATGTATTTTGATTCTGGTAATGTGCATCACATTTATTAACGTTGTCTGTAACAGCTACTATGGATTTCTGTATAAAATATGCTAATTATCTTTATCTTATTCAACGAAAGTGATAAATTCAATAAAAAGACCTTGAAAATAACACACATTTTACGTAAAATATGGTGGCAGTCAAAGTGTATTAATACAACATTGGCCCACCAACATAATATGCCTATGAAAATGTTATTAGATAACTTTGCACCAGTCAGACAATGATGCCACTGAATCCGAAAATGCCAGAATACATTCCAAGGAAAAGTTTTCTTAAAAAAAATTGAAGTGGTTGGTAGATGGTTGATAAGTTGGTAAACATATTTATTGTTGATAACTGGTATGTATTTTCCTGATGGGCTAACATTGTGGAACCAACATTTAAATTCAAATTATGCAACAAACATCCTTATAGTCAACAGTACCTCTGTCTTGTATTTTATAAACTACAGTAGAACCTGGGGGCAGCTGTAGTGTAGTGATTAGACTACTCGCCTCCAACCAAGGGAAACCGGGTTCGATTCACGGCAGGGTTGCCCCCAGATTTTCTCATATGGCATTTGCACCTGACGATTCCGCTGGCTGGTGGGTTTTCTCGGGGGCATTCAGTTTCCCCCACCCTTGCATTCCAGCACTGCTCCACACTCGCCTCGCTTCACCCTCATCGGCTCTGAAGATCTCAATGTTAAGAGACGCCCAAATTTTCCCACCCCACTACAACATAACCTCTCTTTACTGACTCCATTTAAAGTGACCATCTTTCTAGAACAATTTTTTTTGAGTAACTGTCAAATCTTGGGTAAAATAAGTAGAAAATTTGAAGACAATGTGTCTGAAAATTAATTTGTTGCACTTTCTTGGTTGCTGCGCATTGCATTTCTCTTAGTGAGCACTGTACAGGGGTTGGCCTACTGGTCTAAAAATATATACCACACCCTAGGCTGCCAGCACAATCCAATACATATTAACTCCAACAACTCCCCACCCCCCAGATGGCCAAATGTTCACATGCGCGATGCAACTACCCTTTACATGTGTCTTGACACAATGCTCTCGCTCCCTTGCCTCCTTACTATGCTTGTGTTATTACAACTTGGATTTCTCTTGGGTTTTGATTACTCTTTGTTGCCGACTTATGACACTTAATTGATTGAATTGGTTTGTACTATGCTACGAGTAGATGCTTAATGCAGGCATGCACAGAGGAAGTGGAAAAAGACAGTGTAACCGTGGCACAAGTAACAAATGTGCAAGGAGCCGCAGGCTTTGGTGAAGTACAGCAGCTGCAGAAAACTATAGAGAACTTGGGGCAACAAATGTAGGATATGATGTGGCAGATGAAGTCCCTTAAATATCAGGTCAGTAGTGTGAAAAGGTCACCTAGGCGTTCAGGTTATAATGGGTTTAAGTCTCCAGATTAGGCAAGTTGGGTGGGGTGGGGGCATTTCAAATGCATGGGGTGGTACTACTTTTAGGCCACAGATGCTGATGGCAGACCTATTTGTTTTGATTGTGGCATGGCAGGACACATAAGAAGGGATTGTGGCTCTAGGTCAAAATTAAATTCGATTAGCAAGAAGTCGAGAAACTAATTAAGACGAAGCATGTAAGAGGGGATGGTTCGTCTAATTTGAATAAGGTGACCCTCTCAATAACCTCTGGTATTATCAGCATGCAGACAACTATTTTTGGGGAAGCTGTAAATGTTATTGTTGACAGTGGTGCTGCTGTTTCTTTGGTATATGACAGGTTAATACCTCAGAAGTATTGACATGAGGCAGAGCCTAGAATGTTTTCAGGCATAACTGAGCAGAATCAACCTTTAACACATATTATAATTTTGAGATATAAATTGAGGAAAAGTTTGTATACACATCCAGTAGGCATAGGGACAGCACCAATAAATTGTATTTTGCTTGGATGTGATTTCTTGCTGAAATATCATGCACGAATATTTTTCAATAGGCAAGGGTGCCCTACACTAAGGTTAGCACTTTCCAAGCATGGCTACAGATCAATGAACCTGTGATTCAAGAAGCCATTATGGCAGAGTATAAGCAACTTGAGGAAAGTGAAGTTATAATGGATAGAGATGAATTCCCTTACCTCTTGAGGTAACAAATGAGGATATAGAGTTATTTTTAGGTTGTGTTACAGTGGAGGAACATGTTAGATTGGCTCCTCATATGCATTAACTGATTGAGGTGAACATGCAAATTAAAAATTTACCTGATGATGTTAGTGAGGATATGTGAAAACCCCACGAGGAAGTGTACGATAAGCATTCAGTGTTAATTCCTTGCAGTTGAAAACCAGTATATGTTGTAGGTAACTAATACATCCAATTATGAGGTTATCTTGTATAAGAATATAAAGCTTGGAACTTTGAGTAAGTTTGAGTATGTGACACAGGGAAGTGGATCAGAAGCTAGTACAGAGCCAATAGCAGCGTTTCAGGTTAACGAGAGGAAAAATTTCGATGAATCAAAGCTAGACATTAATCCCAACCTTCTCTCGGAACAAAAACGAAAAATGCGTGACCTTTTGTATAAGTACAGGAATTGTTTTAGTTGGCAAGATGATCAGATTGGTAGAACTGAAGATGAAGTAGTTATTCTTGATACAGAATATCATGCCCCTATCTCTTCGGTTCCTTATCAGGTGTCCCCAGCTGAACGAGAAGTAATACGAGACAGTTGATGGACACATTAAAAATTATATAGTAAAACCCTGTAAAACTAGTTGGTGTTCCCAACTTTTTGGTCAGAAAGAAAGACGGAGTAGGGGTTGGCCTATTAAGGCTTTTCCCCAAGACTACACAGGATAACCAGTACGTGGTTACTTGTCTTAGCTACAAGAACAGATGGGTGGAAACCAGGGCAGTACCAACTGGGACAGCATTAGAGGTCGCTCAGTACTTGTAAGAGAATGTAACCTGCGGGTATTCAACAGCCAGTAAAATTTTAACAGATGGGGGTAAGGTGTTTAGTTCTACAGTGGTGAAGGAGTTGCTTCGCCAATTATATATCCAAGGGACCATGACATCAGAATATCATCCTCAGTGCAATGGCGCTGTGGAGACACTCCATGCCACGATATTTGTGTATAAGATTTCTGGTTTTTCACCATTTGTGTTTCTTTATGGAAGTAAGCCTGTTTTGTCATCCGAAGTGTCTCAATCTGAAGGTTGATAAGGACAAAAAAGTCCTAAGAATCAAATGGAAGCAGATCCAAAAGGTGACCATGGAGAACCTGCTGCAGGCAACAGGTGAGGGACAAGCAGCCCTATGACCAACATCGACGAGTGGTCGAGTACAGGGCGGGTCATGGTCAGGAGGTCCTGATCTTCACTCCAGTCTGAAATAAAGGCCTGACATCGAAGTTATTCCATGGATAAAATGGTCCTTCCATAATGGTGAAAAATTTGAATGCAAACCCATATCAAATTGAGAGAAAATTTAGAAACCAGCCTCGGCATGAAGTTATAAACGTACAGAGGATAAAGCTCTTCTTTAGAGGTTAATAGTTTTCTTTTTTTTTATTAGGCTGGACCTTTGAAGGATAATTTTGCTCTAGTAAAATTATTTTTTGGCTTTAACAAAAATAAACTAACGTGGAGTTCAATAACATTTTGCTTAAATAAGATCCAAACAAAATTTATGGAAGTAATTTTTTTTTTAATGCATTCCTGGTTGGGTTGCATTAGGTTCAGTGTGTCTGTCATAACATGTTAACATGTGTATAATAAAACAAGCTCACCTGTGGTGGAATGTGAGTTGCAGTAACAACTAAGTGAGAGATTGTGGTTGGCAACGGGCAGACTGGTGGTCCTACCTATAACGAGATAGTAGCAAAGATGTGGCTGCAGTTGCGGATGCTGTTCAGTGTGATGGCTGTGGTGTCCCTGGAATAAATGGCTGTTGGAGTCGTCACAGGAGTCCATTTCCAGCTTTTAACTATGGCAACGATGTTTACACCCTCAATCCCTATTACTTTTCAGGTTTTGTGGCCTTGGCATTTGGGCACTAACACAGTGTTGATCAATAAGAAATTATCTTTATAACACATCACATTGCTGTGAATTTTTTCTATTAAGAGAGAGATAAAAATCGACTTTATGTTGTCAAAAACATTAGTCAAAAGTTTGAATGAAACTTGGAAGAAGATTTGGTAGAGTCAGAGATAACCCAGAGCAAAAAACCTGGAATTACATTTTAAAGATAAACTCTAAAGTGGTGTGGTGTGGCCACTTCTAGTAGAGATGATGTTATTTTTTAGAACCAGCAGGAATTAGGTTAGCAAATGAAAAAAATAATCTGACTATTTTGTACAATCACGTAGAGCTCGCCAATTCAACTAATAAGGTAATGACAGTGAATTCAGTCATGGTTACAGTTTTTGATAAACTTAAGAAAATTTAATAATCTTAAAAATGTCTTCTCCAAAATTTGAGGTGCAGTAGATGAAAGTTATTATGGTACGATGTAAGAATACTTACAAATCCAGGAAGTACAGCTTTTCTTGGCAACAGTTTTATTGAAACAATCTCATACTCTTTATTGAATAGAGATTTTGGATCAGTGTAGATCACATAAGATACCTGCAGTATTAATCTCTCCTACACAATTAAATACAGAATTAAAACGTTTAAGTCGGGTTACTAAGAAAGATGGCTATAGCTTGGCAATTTCAGTGAAAGATGTGCAGGTTTTCTACCCCTCACTTCCTAGTAAATGTCAGGTGTTTAGGTAATTTATCTTTATCAAATATCTGATTCCCATAATTCAGAAAGATGCAGATTGGAAACTTTTTGAGTTTGTAACGATAGATGCCATTTAATGTGTTACACCATGAAACAACATTCTTGGCAACTAAACAGAGATCAGATAACATCTGTTCGAGGTATGGCATTGCAAGATTGTAGACCATTTCAGGACCATTTATGTTTCGTACCGAGGTATTCAGGTGATGCAATGACAGGTGTTATGTGCCCAATGGCAATTTTTCTAGGAGCAACCGCAGAAAGTTTGGATGAAGTTTGTTCTTTTTCGTGTCAATCTGGATCACAGTTAGTTATCACTCAAGTAGGGCCAGAAAGATACTTCTTAACAAACGCAGTGGGAAAGTTAGACTTATCATATGCTATTAGCAAGAATGGGACCAGAGTTTTTGGTGCGGAAGGTAACCCTGGTGCTGTTGAACATTATCTGTCCTTGTGATTACAAGGCTATGGCTAAGTTCGAAATTATTCATGTTATTCCAGCCGCATGGTAAAAAAACTACATTTTATCCTCACATCTTACTTCAATGCAAACTGTTTTCCCATAAATACAAGATTGTTTGGAAGGAGATTGGCATTATGCCATTCCACATCTAAATATTTATTTAGGTACTAGTTGGAACAGAGTTGTAATAGTTCAATTATGAGAACCTTTAGGTTATCAAAATTTCTGGGTTAGAAATATTCAGAAATCATTATCTTGTTGGCTTTGGGATGTTACCTCGAGTGTATGCAGTACATTTGGAGACAGTATTAAATTTTGAGATTATACCTACAGTTGTGATTGCGTTGTTGACACTAGTGTTTGTACTGTGCATGCTAACAAGATGTTTAAAATGTCGGAAAACAGACCGACCGAGAACCACAGACATCACCGGTCTCAGTGGGTGAGGTATCCTCTGATGCTGTGGTGGAACCACTACAGGAACGAATTAGAAGTGCTGGTAAAGTGCAGACCATAGTCAAGGATGGGACTCGCCATAACTTACTCATATGGATGACTCTTTCAGAGTATAACAGTACAGTAAACTCCCGATTTTCCGAGATAATGATTTGCTAAGACTTCATAGATAAATTATATTCATAGTTAAAGCAATTATGATGGGGAGGGGGGAAATATTTACTTGAGATATTTTACATTTAGGTTATGTAAACAAATAACATAGTCGAATAAGAATTCAATTTTTTGACAGCCAGTGTGTAGCAACATTCCATACACGAAATCGTATATCAGCTGATGAATGAACAATTGCGATATAATTTCATGTTGGCTATTTTGACAGCCTACATTTGCACAACACACACAATATGAATAAGCATGCAGGAATGAGATTGTAGACAAAATGTTTATGTAATTATTTTATTTTATATTGTTACGAAATAGCTGTTAATAGTATAACAAATTAAACATGGTTCTAGAATAATGTGTAGGTGTTTAAACGAAATGAAACCTAAAACGTATGTGATAGTTTAGATTCGTGCTGTAGCTAGTGCTTGCTAATGTTGCCACGTGCGTGCTTCATATTAATTAAAGATGCTGCATATCTGTCGCAGAGTATTTTTCAACCATTTATACATTAATTTGATACAATATTTTAAAAACCCGAGTTGTTTTGAGCCCGCACGAGATGAAACATTTACTTTTAAAATGATGTAATATACTTTTGCGACCCAACAGTGAACTATGTGACCGTGCTGCCATCAGTTGGCCAGTGTGCGCGACTCGCTTCGGAATGCACACCCCAGTGAAGTGACTCGTTTTTATATGTAAAATACAAATATACGAACGAGTGCCTAGAGATTTATATTTTCTGCGAGCTTTGTAAATAATTTAACATAACATATTTCCATGTGAAATGATTCTGCTTGCTAATACTTTGGATTCGTCCTGCAAATCTCCGAACCTTGCTGAAGCCGGCTCGCCATTTTTTTTGTGTTCCGCGTACAAAATGTATAAATGGGCAGTGCATTGGTTGGGCTTTCATTTGTAGTCAAGTGATTCATGTGAAAAGGTTTCTGACGTGATTATGGCCGCACGACGGGAATTAACAGACTTTGAATGCGGAATGGTAGTTGGAGCTAGACGCATGGTACATTCCATTTCGGAAATGCTTAGTGAATTCAACATTCCGAGATCCACAGTGTCAAGAGTGTGCTGAGAATACCTAATTTCAGGCGTAAACTCCCACCGTGGACAACGCAGTGGCTTACCAACTGCACTTAATGACAGAGACCAACGACGTGTGCGCAAAATGGCCAGTGTTAACAGACAAGCAACACTGCGTGAAATAACCGCAGGAATCAATGTGGGACGTACGACGGACGTGTCCGTTAGGACAGTGCGGCAAACTTTGGTTGTACTGGACTAGGCCAGCAGAAGACCAACTCGAGTGCCTTTACTAACAGCACGACATCGCCTACAGCGCCTCTCCTGGGCTCGAGACCATATCGGTTGGACCCTAGACAACTGGAAAACCATGGCTTGGTCAGATGAGTCCCGATTTCAGTTGGTAAGAGCTGATGGTAGGGTTCGAGTGTGGCGCAGACCCCACGAATACATGGACCCAAGTGTTCAACAAGGAACTGTGCAAGCTGGTGGTGGCTTCATAATGGTGTGGGCTGTTTTTACATGAAATGGACTGGGTCCTCTGGTCCAACTGAACCGATCATTGACTGGAAAGGGTTATGTTCAGCTACTTGGCGACCACTTGCAGCCATTCATGGACTTCATGTACCCAAACAACGATGGAATTTTTATGGATGACAATGCGCCATGTCACCGGACCACAACTGTTCGCGATTGGNTTGCGATAGGTTTGAAGAACATTGTGGACAATTCCAGCGAATGATTTGGCCACCAAGATCGCCCGACATGAATCCCTTAGAACATTTATTGGACATAATCGAGAGGTCAGTTAGTGCACAGAATCCTGCACCGGCAACACTTTCGCAATTATGGAAGTCTATAAAGGCAGCATTGCTCAATATTTCTGCCGGGGACTTACAACGACTTGTTGAGTCCATGCCACGTCGAGTTGCTGCACTTTGCCGGGCAAAAGGAGGTCCGACACGATATTAGGAGGTATCCCATGACTTTTGTTGCCTCAGTGTATATGTATATATATATATATATATATATATATATATTTATTTATTTATTTATTTATAAAAAAACATACATTGGTTTGCGATGGAATCATTTTGCGGCTAATAATATTTATGTTAACATGATTTTGTCATCCAGTCGCACTCGGTACCACTGTAAATTTTTAAATAGCCTCTTTGTATGTACGAACTACTGTAAACCACCTGATCTCACCTTTTTGACGAGCAGAGCCACTTTTAATTGTTACGAATGAAAATATGTTGTCTAACAATTTCCCGAGTTCCTAACACTTTCAAGTTTAACATATATTCACTGTTGAAAACATGTGTAAATATATTACCCAAACACTTCTATAAAAAAAAACATTACTGCATCACTTGACAGCTGCTTGGAAATTAGCAGCGCACCCATGGGTTATTAACAGGAGCGGCTTGCGACTATTGGCCGCTGTTCAATATTTTACTTTAAAGCCGCAAGCCGATTAAGCTGCCCCCGGAAAACGGGAATTGATTATATATTTATATAAAAGTTTGTTTATTAATATTAGAACCAATATTAGGGCAATTTGTTTAGTAATTTTTGTTGTTAACTCTCAGCTCTCTATAATGATAAGTTTTCTGTGCTATTTGTAAAACTTGTTCAAACAAAGAGGGCAATGTTGTACGCCCCAGTAAAATCAGTAGGGATGCGTTCATTGAAAATGTTAACGTACTACTAGGTTTAGTGGTATGGGGTTTCAGATTTTGTTTTGCTGTAGTTTTTACAAGAAGACTGGAAATAGTATTTATGAAATTGAAGATGGTTACTTGGATATCAGTTGGATAATCCGGATAAGTAGCTACAAGTGTACTTCTAGATGAGAGAGAGGTAAAAGTCTAGAGTTAAGAAGAGGTGTACAAGGGAATACAGCTATTTAAGGTTAGAAAAAAAAAGGACTCTTCTTTTATCAGCGTGGTTTTCAAGTTATTCGCGGATTGATACAAAATGGTTGACATCTGGTGGTTAGATTTTGTACGAGTAAGATAACATAAACATTGGTTCAGACATAAAGAAGCATCTGTATATTTAGTGTTATTTTAAACAAATTTAATGCATTTTGGATGTATTTTAAAGCTTGTTAAGATATTATACAACAAAATGATATATTCTCTGTCCAACATTGCCGCTGTGATAATGTTTTAATGCACCAATTCCTGGAAAACGATAAGTTGAAGTACCATGGCTGAGCGTGTGTATTGAAAATCTATAAACTGTTTTAAAAGTTAATTTGAGTGGAAACCATTTTACGCACGAATATGTTGTATGAAGGTAAGTTACTTAAGTTTAATATATAACTTCATTCAACAAAACATTGATTAGAAATTGTTTATGGGGTAATTCAATGAAAATAAATATTCGCTGCGCCACTTAATCATTAAACAGTGATTTGGTGTATGGTGTGATATATTCAAAATATTTCTCCCTGTCATATAGAGGGAGAAATACTTAAAAAAATATCATGATTGATTGATTTTACATAACTTAATACTTTTGTCAACATCTATTGTCCGGTCTGCTGACAGTCTCATTTTGTAGTATTGCGAATAGTGGTACAGTTTCTAGGTCTATATAAACTGTGTGTAAGTGGAGAAATTAAATGCTTGTGCTGGTTTTGGGTAGTGGGTAAAGCCAGCCAGTACAGTAAAACTCTCAAATGTTGAGGAATAACACAATTTTGCCAGATTTGTTGTTATTGCTTATTCATTATGGTGGCTGGTGATCTTTCTGTAATTATCTTAAGGAGCATTGCAGCACAGGTAACAAAATATTGGCAAGTGTGTCTGCCTTCGTGTCCACAAATTGGTTTAACTCATTGTCTTAAAGTTACTTTTGAATTAAATATAGTCCCAAAAGAAACCTCAGTAAGATTTATATGGACTAGTAAAAAAAAAGGGGCAAAATGTGCAACTAACAACAGGCAGTTAAATAATATAGTATTAACTGAGTGTGGCAAATTGTTAAGAATTGCAAGATGTCCGAGAAAAAAAAAAGCAGAAAATGTTATGTATTGGTATAACTAATAACCCCGAATATGAATTTAATGGGGTTGTCACTATATTGTCAGTATATACAAAGAATCGCGATAGTAAGGAGGGCTATGAATATCCAATGAATTGTCTGGTAAATACGTAACAATTATTAAATAAATTAAATGGACTGCATAACTGTGGAAAATTCAAGAAGACCTAACCATACTTCCCAACAGGTGAACAAAGCGTTGTCGGGGGGAGGGTGGTGACAACTATCGTGGATCAGGACTAATACAATAAGGACTAACAGTAATAAATTACAGTAATTGAATCTGGATTGTGAACCGTGGTAAATGGAAGAAGACCTAAACTAACTTAATCTAACTTCACTGTAGGAAAATCACAGGAGATGTGCGCACTGACGCACTATCACACATCAGAATAAAATTTAATCTGGTACTACGCAACCCGATGTAACATCCTCGTCTGTTTTTACTTTTTCATACAATGAGTGTATTATAAGTAAAATAATGGTCGTTTAATCCTGCGAGTCCTCATTATTCTTATTCCAATATGTAATAGTGTGTCAGCGCACACATATTCACCCTTTGATACACCTATTGAATCACTGTTTTGGGGATTTACTCCCCTGCTGGCACTCGGACTCTGTGGAAAATGTTGTGCTATGCTTGAATATATTTTTCAGTGCGAGGGAACTACACTTAAACATCATTTACTTAGGACCACAGTAATTAAACACACAGTAAAAACTATAATACCAACCTATTTTGAGGTTAGGTTTAGTATGGTTAGGTCTTCTGTATTTTACACAGATAGGCTCCAGCAGTACGTAAACCCTTCAATTCCCATGCTATGATGCAATATTACACAGTACAATTCACTACATTGAATACAATTTCCATGCTAAATCATAACCATGTACAGCCCATTAAACTGATGAAGCAAACATCAATGACTTCATTCCCTCATGTAAGAGATGGATATACCTACTTAGTGATGATGGTCACTTACATCTACGACACATTTACCTTCTATTCTTGTGTCTAAACAACACACACACACATATTTCTGCACAATAATGAGATTTAAATCTTCACATGAAAATAATTGCAAAGAAATGCTCGTACTATAATGTTTCATTGTATATAGCCTACTACGAATATTGTGATAGCCCCATGAAATTAATATTAAGTGTGATTAGTAATGTTGATATATGCCATTTGCTGGTATTGTTTTCCCATTTTTCGGTAAAGCCATGATTTTTTAAAATTACCGGCACATATTACTTCTTGGTCCCTCCAGCAGGAAGTTCATTTAATTTTAAATGATTTGAGGGAAAGTCTAGACTTTTGGCCTGTTATAATTTTTCTCTCATGGAAGAGTTTGGAAGCAAGTTAATTAACTTGGTGTTGTTCCATATAACTGGTGATAATGAACTTAGATTTACTTGATACACACATATAATCCATTCATGGTTTTATACTTAAAACTTTTATGTAGCCCTGCTAAATTTATGCTTCCACGATATTCCTCTGCCTTATGCAAACATCACACTAAAGGGACACTGTACCGCATTCGTGCGCACTCGGTTAAATAGCACTGTGCATAAGAACTATTTCTTGATAGGCATTACCAATGCACATATTTTCTCTCTGGATTTATTCATATTAAGATAAATTAAATATAGTAACAGAATACATGCAAAAGTACAATTTAACAAAAAATAAAGTACTTCTGTAAACACAAGTATAAAACACTTATTATACACGACATATTTTATGAAAGGACCAAAGACATCTCACATTGAGTGATTTTTCAAAGGTTTGATTTAAAAAAAATATGAATAAACAATGAATAGGCGATAAAACGTGAACAGTATAAACAGTGTAGCTTAGAATTTTATTTTGTAGAATGTGTGCACTTATATGGTAATTTTCCAGGTGTGATCATGGGACGATGGAAGCTGATGATTGTGATTACATCAAAATATTCTGAAAGTGGACAAGAAAATGAGATGGCTGAAGACAAGATTAAAAGCAGTAATGCTTTCGTGACAGTTATGTAACGGCAATGTAATAGAATACAAATAATTTCCTTTTGAAATAAATAATGTTTTATCCAATATTTTGTGTTACTTATTGAAATGTAGTTTTTGCCATTGATAACTGTATATTAAAAATATATTTCACTTGCCACATAACAACAGGAATAAATTTAACAGTGTCCAGAATTTACTGTTTTAACGATGCTTTCTTGCAGGATGAGCGTAAATACATACAGTGGCAGATTCAGAGGGACTACAGAGGACATGACCCATCTCCTAAAAACCACCACTTTGAAAAGAAAGTGTACTTTGAATGTTTTAAAAATTACATGAAATAATATAAGACTTTTTTTAGATACAGATTTTTTTTTACCGATTTAATATTATTTAAATGAAGGCAAGTAAGTGCCCTTATCCCTTGCTACGATTTGAAAGGCTAGACCTGCATCTGCACAATGGATAACCCCTCCCCAGACTCAAAAAGAAAGTATAGATTTGCTCCTGATTACGGTGTATAGCATAATGTTACTTGAGGGATCATGTAGGTTTTTGTGTTTGCTGTGTCAAATAAGTCAATTTTTAAAAAAGGCATTGAAAATAGAATATTTTAATATATTCCACATCAGCAACTGAATTAACCACTTCAAAAGATGCAACTGATGTGTGACGTAGGGTGATTGACTACGTCATGGTTGGGCAAGGTTTTATGTATTTGTCAGACACTGGCGATATGACTGGGCTGATTGGCTGCTTGCTGGACACAGTCTGGTATAAAAGTTAGGGTGCGTGGCTTGATGGCATGGCACAAAGACTGCTATTGGCTTAACTGTCATTCGTACTACGGGTTTGCACACAACCACTGGTTTACCTGCAATTGGCGTGGCTCGGGGTAGCTGATAACTAGACCGATGTTGTTGCTGAAGCTGGCCAGAACTCGTGCCCAGTCCTTGGGCGAAGGTGGTCCTGCAGCTGACGGTGCTGACTGAAGCCTGCGGAGGGCTGCTGGTACTGTGGTGCTGGAACCACGGGTTCGCTATACCCAGTGAAACATGGAGCCCCTGACGGAAGTCGACGACGACTTGATGTAGCTTGCCGGCAGTCTTGTAGGGTCACTGAAATAGGGAGAATGGGGGGAATAAGAAATGGGGCCTTGCCAGTTGTCGGGAGGCTTTTTTAAAATCGTTCCCGAAGGATTATGCTACAGACGGCAGTAGGGGCTGGCCTACAGCTCACGTTGGATTCGGAGGCTGTGCAGCCTTCCTAGCTCGCCACTTCACACCACACCTATGGGAGTATGGCATAAAGGTAGCAACTAAGGTCTGCCACGCTAAGGATGAGCAGGTGACGAGCATCCCTAGCTAGGTGTAAAGCCAGCCAAGGCCGAACCATTCTATCACTCCTTCCGGCGACAGTTCAGTGCTGTTGATGCAGTGAATTGGGTGGGCTGGTTGACAAGTCCGGTGAAGGGAGTCTGCAGTCCTACTCTAGGTTCGACAACCAGGTTGTAATGATGCAATCTCCTGCTTTTCCCTGGTGGGCAGACGTCTACGGCGGATAACAGTCACAGTCACCCTAGAATCAGTACTAGGAAGTTCAATAGAAAACATGTTTATTCCCATAAGGAAATATACATGGTGGCCCGTACTAACTCCTAATTAACAAGGACTGTAACGGAAGTCAACTACGATAAACCAGGTGAATGGGACCTGGGACTTAACTAGACAAGAGCAGATGTGGCTAGGTAGCTATGATACTAACGGACCCTAGCTAACTCGATGCAGTTGTCCAGAAGGGACTCAGGTGACACTACCAGAATGGTAGTAGATGTTCAAGGGGTGAAATTTTGTTTGGGGGTTACTGGTGAAGGTCTTAAAGAAGTCTGGTAGGTAACGGTTGTTCTACTGGGGAACGTCGATGCGTGCAGAGAGCTCCAGCACATGAGGCGGTGGAGCGAGTTGCAGAGAATTAACTACCATCCTGCGGCTGTGCATGGACATGTATTCCACCTGCCAGCGGGCTCCCTTTGATATACTGTGTTGGCGGAGTTGCGCTCTCTGGTGCCATCTCTTGGTCCGTGGCAAAAGCAGACATCTCTGTGGTGCACGATTGATCGCCGGTGCTAGTTTTGGCGTTTGGCTAATTTTTTATCACATATGTAGGGTTGGTGTGACGTCTGACGTAAAGGTGAAACGGACTTGGGTGACTTGTCCATGGGTGCCCCCGCATCTAGGGGCGTGCTGGTAGCAAGTCGTTCAGGGTTCAAACCCAGCCTGGGGTGACGTGATGACATGTGAAGATGAGGCGAAGTCATGTTTAAATTAATGTCGTTACGCATTGTGCATCAACCGCCTCACCCTGCCCCCACTCCCTGGTTACGATGTAGTCTCACCCGATTGAATTTTTTCGGTGGGAGTGATGTAGTTATGTCAGTCGCAAGAAAGTTGGCCTGACTTCAGTAGCGCTCTTCTTCTGTGTGCTCTCTAGGCTTCGTCATTACATATCACTTTCGTGCTCTGGGCAGGGTGTAGAGCTGTCTCTCTCTTTCTAGTGTATCAGCTGCACTGGGCGAGCGACCAGCTAATGGGTTCTACCCCCTAGGGAGGATAACTGTCACGCTGTAAGGACCCGTTGAATGGTGAATGCTCGCATCCCTTCGTTTGTTACATAATCAGCGTGCCACTCACACAAGTAAGCTGAGGCCCGTGTTTATGTATAACATTCAGTTAACAGATTTCACCTGGAAGAAATCCAATTTACAGGTGGGCACGAAAATTTTTTTTTTACAGTAGTGCTTATACAACTCCCACTTGTGAGGGGTGTGTCACGTATGCTGGCTTTCCTGCCATGGAGCTGAAGGCATTTTAAAGTGGCTCTGCGCTGTAGCCTCCTTCGGGTCGTATGGCAGGTAATCTCTAACTGTGACAAAGCTCTAGCATGGGAAGCTCTAGGCCTTCTCTTACCTACGCTGGTCTATATATATATAATATTTACATCAAGAGTCAAGAGTACCCTTATGACAAATAATACCAATTAATTTACGGACCACATACAAAATTAAAAAAAATTATTACCCTCAAAGACACACAATAGCATTTGAAAGTATTTACAACAATTTTAAATTCCTGCTTTCATTAGAAAGTCTTTCCATTAAAACGTGTTCGTCTGGATTCATTCTTCACATATGAGGAAGTCAGTGCTTCACTAAGAGAAGCTGTGTTTCACTGTTACCAACTAGGATGTCTATTGCACCATGGCTCATATGCACTGTCACTAGATAATTGCACTGTTTTGAATATTTATTTGACATAGTGCTGTGTTAATAAGATATGGCTTTATTATACTGTTGAACGATATAGTCTGTCTTACATTGGCCCTTACTGGCTTTGACTAACGTCACTGTCACTGATAACAGAAATTTAAGAGCTGTTTTAATACTGGCTTTATACACACACTGTTGAGTATTTGACAACTTACATTCTCCTGTTACTGACTGCCTCTGGGGAGCCTTGGACTTGTATGGACGACCTCACTTCCTCAAGGCCGTTAACTGGGGGTACGGCCATGTGAACTTGGAAGTGAGTTGCCATGGTGAATCATGGTAACATCCTGGCTTAGAGGTGCTGTGGCAGGTGCGGGAAGGTATCTCGCTTGTGGGATGGCTGCTGATCTCAAAGTTATTGTCCACGGCAGTGGCCAGCTTGGAGCCAACAGGTACCGGGGGACGATCAGGTGTCCTTTCCCCTTAGAGGGGCGATGTTGGGGTTGCTGTCAGGGGCAGGGATTCCTCTACTCCCCTGCCCATTCGGCACTTCTGGCCTCATCCTCCCGTACGGAAGGTGATATGGTTTCGGCGCCGCCCAACATCGTGACCCCCTGGGTGACCACGCTCTTCTGGGTGGATGTCTAAGAAAGCGGCTCTTTGGGCACCCCTGCCTCGCCGGCGCAGCTAGGTTCATCCTCCTGTATGGGAGGTGGTGCATCAGTGTTGTCCTCGGCAATCTCCAGTACAGATGCCTGGTGGGAGGGCCACATCGTCCTGGGTGGACGTGATCTAGGTTTCCCATCTGAGGCAGGGGCTCTTTGGGCACCCCTGCCTCGTCGGCGCAGCTGGGTTCATCCTCCCATACGGAAGGTGGTGCATCAGTGTGGTCCTCGGCACTCTCCAGCATGGAGGCCTGGTGGGTGGTCACATCATCCTGGGTAGATGTGACCTGGGTTACCATCTGAGGCAGGGGCTCTTCGGCTCTGCTGGAATCATCCTCCTGAATGGGGCTGGATTTCTGTGGTCGCCGGCGGGGATCCATGTCTAAGGGGCTTCGCTACGACAGTTCAGACCCGGTGGTGGTGATACGGCCGCATCTGACAGTCATCTTGTGGACGAAGTCCATTGGAGTCGAGGGTAATGTCTGGATGCACATTGCTCCTAGAGTGCTAGTCGTTCGACCCTGGTCAGGGTGGGTTCGACACTCCTGTGGTCGGTATCCAATCGGAGTTCTGGCTCTTGGAAGGTAGGTGGCTCGATCTCGGTGGGCATCATCCTCCCTTCCTTCCTCTTCTTCACCCTATGTTTCCGGTGCTTCGGCCTCGTGGTCTTGGGCTCTGGTAGGGCAAGATCTGCCCTTGGGTTACTTTGTGGATTAATCATCTGCCAAGTACACGTTGTCTTGGGATACCACAATCGTGTAGAACCCTTCCCACTTGTCAGCGAGGCCCATGCTGAATTGACCTTTGGCCTTACTAAGTGGGTGGCTGCAGAGCAGAATAGCCTCGCCCATTTGGAAGCTTCTCACCTCGGTGCTGGGTTGCGGGTACTTGTGGGCTATGTAATTAATGATTTTGGGTGGAACACGCCCTCGCGGTCTGGGTCAGGGCTGCCAACCTGACGTTCTTCGGCTGCGGCACCTCTGTGTGCGCTTGATCCCACTGCCAGTCACCTGGGCGGCTGAGATTTCTTCCCAGAAGGAACTGGCTGGGACTGGTATTTACTGCCTCATTGTTTCTTCTCCTGAGAGTGAAGAGAATGTTGGGCAGATGCTTATCCCAGTGACAGTGATCTTCGACCACACTGTGGTGGAGGTTCTTCTTCAGCTCCTGGTTTCTCTGCTCAGTTGGGTTAGCTTGGTGGTGGTATGAGGGGGGCAGGGAGGGTAGTCAATGTCTCTACCCCCTATACATTGTAGGCCGTTTGTCACTTGTGGCTGGTAAATCGAGTACCATTATCAGTCAGTATGGCCTGTGGGTACCCCAGCAGCACAGGAAAATTTCAGTTTAAAATTTTTTTATAAAGTTTTGTCTCTCCTGGTTGGGTAGGATAAATGCTTCTACCCAGTGGGGAAACTGGTCTGTGGATACCAATAGGTACCCATTTCCTCCTGTACTTCTGGGGGACAACCCCATTAAATCGGCCATAAAGTGGGTCCAGACCATATAAGGCCAACAGGGTTTCCCTGTGGGTTGGGTCACGACAACACACCCCACAGTTGTTGCCGGTCTGTCGTACATATCGGCTTATACTATCCCATGTGTAGCATTCTCCTATGTCACGAAGCACCTCAATGCCGGGATGACCAGCTTATAGGTGGTCATGGTGGCAATGGCACAAGTTCTCTCTCAGGTTTCGTGGTATCCAGATTTTCCACGGGACCCCAGATTGTCCCCTTCGATACCAGACAAAGTCGTCTCGAAGTTCTAGTCACTGGAGTTGGTTCTGGATGAGAAGTTGGGTGTCCGGGTCTTTCTGTTGGTGGTAGCTGAGTTGTAGCTGGAGTAGGCAGATGTGTTCCTCGGGACTTCTCTTAAGAGGCCAAAGGAGGGGTCATTGTCTCCCATTCTTCATCTTCTTTTGCCCCACCCCCTCCTACCGAGGTCTGGCTGGTGTGATAAGGCATACATCAGATCATTTGGCTTGCCCGGGTAGTACTGAACCTCAAAGTCAAACTCCGTTAGGGACATTTCCCATCTTCCTAACTTGGCCTTGGTGTTTCTTGACTCGCGCAGCCAATGGAGAGCCTTGCTGTCTATGCAGAGTATGAAGTGCTTCCCCTCTAGATGATATTGGTACTTTCTCACTGCCCAGATCATGGCGAAGCACTCTTGTTCGTTAATATATTTCTGTTACATGGCGTTCAAACAGGTGCTGGTATATGCGATGACCTGGGATCGTCCAGTGGAGTCCTCCTGGTATAGGACCACCCCCGGCCTGTTCTGGCAGGCGTCTGTTTGTAGTACGAGGGCTCTCCTCTTGGGGTCTGCTGAGTTTTCCCAGGTGTTGGAAGCTTCTCTTCAGGGTTCAAAATGTGTTGCTGTGTTCTTCCCCCCACCATCAACAGGTTTCATTCAATAGTAGGGGGTTGAGGTGTGCAATTTTGTGGGCAATATCTGGCATGTAGTCTCGCAACCAATTGAACTGGCATAGTTGTTCCTTATTAGTGGGCTCTTCTGCCACCTCTATAGCCAGTAATGAAGTTGCCTGGGAGTAGTTCCCTTCGGGGGTGATTACATATCCCAAATAATCTATGGTGATTTTCACGAAATGGCTCTTTAGACAATTTGCAGGTTAAGCCATGCAATTCTAGCCTTTCACGTCCCCTTTGGATGGAGTTGTCCACAGTATTCTTACCAAGACTTTAAGTAAACAATGTCATCAAGGTAGACAAAACAAAATTGGCCGATGAAACCCGCGAGGACCTCCGCTGACATTACTTGCTGGAAGGTGGCGGGAGCATTCTTTAATTCAAAGGGCATTACCTGGAACTCTTAAGGTTTCACCTTCAGGGGTGGCGAAAGCCATATACTTTCTCCGCATGCTGGATAAGGCTCGGAGAGATTCCTCCTCTTGCTAAAAGAGCCGGACGTTGAACAGGAGTGTTCCGGGGGCGTGCCCGAGATCACGTCAGGGGCGTGGGTAGTGCTCCGGCTATACCACACGCTTGGTAATCTGAGTGCTAGAATCTCAGGCCTTGTGGTAGGACATGCCTTGTGCGATCTGCAATATCAGATCGGGGCTCTGCCTGGTGCGGCCTGTGTACAGGTCGGGGCAAACGGGTTTGGTCAATTCAGAAAGCGCTGGTCATGTCTGCGATGAGAGGGCGTGATCCCTCTTCCCTGCCTACTGGGAGGCGGGGTGCGGTATGGCCTCGTGGCTAAGAGCGCCCCGTTAACAAATAAAACCACGACTCTGTCGTGTTTTACAGTTACCTGTATGGGTGCACTGAAATCTGCCAGTACCCCGATTGCATGTCTAGGGTACTAAAGATTTTTGCCTCTCCTATATCCCGGAGTGTGCGCATAAGATTGATTGCTGGTGGTGCTATAGGATGTGTCACATTATTCAAGTCTTTCTTTGAGGTTTACACAAACTGAGTTGCCTGGTTTTTTAGGGACAAAACGACCCGGAAATGGTAGACTGAGTCAGATGGTTCCACAATCCCGTTCTTTTATAACTTTCACCTGCTCCATAATCAGGTGTCGCCTTCGGGCGGACACACGGTATGGTTAGTTGTAGACTGGTATATCGGTGGTGGGCCAAATCTCATGCTGGATTCTATGTGTCGCGTAGCGAACCCCATTGGCCGAAAGCTCCAGCATGATCGTCTAATATTTGACAAGCTGGGTAAATTCTGGTTCCGTGAGTTAATGGTTAATTTCTTTGGGTGCGGTCGCTGTCAGTGTCATAAAGAT
>NQII01000083.1:81108-115068 GCA_002778355.1 Clitarchus hookeri | reverse complement strand
GGGGGGGGGGGGGTGATTACCCCTCGTCCTTCCCGTGTTACCAGTTGACAGCCACAATGTTTTTATAGCCAATATAGATCCCTTGCTGGCCGCGATACATGCTGCACTGTTGTTGACGTAGCCATGCCTGACCTAACATTACTGTCTCAGTAGTATTCGGCGAGACAACGAATTTGGTTGAGTGGTCTTGACGGTATACCTCTACTGTCAGAGTAGCTCGGCCATCGACCTTAAGGATCTGGTCATGTTGTGGCATGTGCACCAACCAGTTGTGTGGGTGAAGTAAAGCTCGTTGTGCAGGGGTGAGCAAGTCACTTCTTATAAAGTTCCCCCCATAGCAGCAAAATCTAGTAGGGCAAGTGTTTTATGTCCATTAAGTTCCACCTCTATGTGCGGGGCTTCGGGTGGGTCGCTTTCTTCAGGTAGTCTTTGGAGGAAGACGGACCTGTGGTTCCCGGTGGTGGAAGCCCACTTCGCACCCCGACTGCGGCGTTTCCCACCTGGTTGGGTCCTTTAACATCTGTTCGTCTCTGCAGGGTGCCAGGCGCCGTTGTTGTTCCTCCTTCCCCCGCCCGACTCTGGTCGGTCTGCTTGACTGGGTAATCTCGGTTAAAGTGCAGTTTCGGACAGAACCAGCACTTAGGGAAAGACTTGTGGGTAGGAGAGGGGAAGAGCGAGGGTTCCCCTTTCGCTCGAGCTGCTTATTGGTCTCCTGGCTTTTACTGGAGCTTGTCTTGTCTAGCAGGGCTTGTGCCTTGTAATTTCTTTCTGTTTCACGCGTCCTTTCCACTCGCTCATCAACTGTTTACGGTTTCGTAATTTGTAGTAAATTCCGCAATTTGGGAATCCTACTTTCCTTCGGGGAAAATTCTTTTATACATCTGCACTTTTTGCCTGATGAAAATCTCTGCCTCTTCCTCGGTGGCCTGGGTTCGGCTATGAAATTCGGTGGTTAAGTGCGCTACTACCTCTTCGACTGAAAACTGAGTGGTAAGGCGTGAACACAGTTGTCCCTACTCAGTAATAAACTCACCACATTTATTCCACCATTTGAGGCATTTTCCTCTTAATTGCTTCTGGAACCTCCCAACCCATTGCTTAATTGGAACCTCGTAACCACGCAGTTCCTTTTCGCAGCCTATGGTAAAAGTTATCAGGTCTTTGTGCGAATTCCATAAGTTAAGACCCATCGCTACCCCGGGTGGTTATGCTATGGCGAAAGCCAGGATTTTCAGGTCCATAATCCTCTGTACATCGGTAAACCTCATACCCATATACGAGGCCAAGTCTCGTGATTCGCTCATCTGGCCAGCCTATGATTATGCGATAAGTCTGCGCACAGACAATGCATTGTACTATATCACTTCCTTGCCCAGCGAATGTTAGTGAGCTGCAATATGCAGTCTGGCGGGTTCGGCAGTCAGTACATCTGAACTCTAGCCCATCCCAAACAGAGGTAATGGAAGCTATGTTGGCAGTGTGCATATAATATTTACCCCCATGCCAGGGCAAGTGGCTATATGGCACCTTTTGGGATGTTTGGTAGTGGCCTTAGCCATGGAGTTTGTTGCTCCTTGGTCGACTATGCTAGCATCCGTATCCGACATCCTGGCTAGTTACAACTGAGCACCATGAGGTGTTTTCAAACTCCCAAAGTATGGCTGGTTTCGGTTTGACTCCGAGCTAGATTAACAGGTTCTCCGTGCCGTGCTAGTTCTGCTTAATTACACTCATTTATTAAGTGCTCGGGCCTCACATTAGCCACCATGAAAACTCTGATGCACGACATCGGGTGACTGACGCCACAGTCGGGCAAGGTTTGTATGTCGGTCAGACATACGGGCTATATGACTATGCTGACTGATCGCAAGACCCCAGCCAGCATATAAGCTAGGGCACATGGCTCTACAGCACTTCACAAAGTTTGCTGTGGGCTTAACTGTCCTTCATACTACGGGTTTGCCCACAGCCACTGGTTTACCTGCATTGGACGTGGCCCGGGGTAGCTCCTGACTCGGCTGCAGTTGCTACTGGAGCCGGCCGGAACTCGTGCCCAGTCCTTGGACAGAGGTGGTGCTGCGGCTGGCGGTGCTGATGGTAGCCTGTGAAGGGTTGCTGGTTCTGCAGTGCTGGAACCATGGGTTCACTATACTAAGTGGCATGTGGAGACCCTGATGGAAGNCCACTTCGCACCACTCCTATGGGTGTAGGGCATAGAAGTAGGAACTAAGGTCTGCCACGCTAAGGAAGAGCAGGCAACAAGGATCCCTAGCTAGGTGTAAAGCCAGCCAAGGCCTAGCCACCCAGAGACGTACTCGATTACTCCAACCGGCGACAGTTCAGCATGGTGGTTAGAGAAGTGGGTTTACTCTGGATGTTCGACAGTGACCTGGGTGAGCTCCAAAGGTAAGCAGACCTCCAGAACCAGTCTATCACTCCTTCTGGCGACAGTTAAGCACGGTTGATGGAGTGAATTGGCTGGGCTGGTTTACAAGCTACCTTGTGGATTGAGTTCCTAGTGGTTGGGGCTCTACCATACTGTAAACCTGGTGCACAGCATGGGTGGCCGTCTAATGGGTGTGTTCGCGACGTACATGCGCCCGGTTAAGGGAGTCTACAGTCCTCGTCTAGGTTCGGCGGCAACTGGGTTGTAATAACGCAATCTCCTGATTTTCCCTGGTGACAAACATCTACAGAGGATAACAGTCAGAGTCACCCTAGAATCAGTACCAGGAGGTTCAATAGAAAACATGTCTATTCCCATGAGGAGACACAGGGGCTCGTACTAACTCCTAACTAACAAGGACTGTCACGGAAGTAGACTACCAGATGGAGACATGGCTCTAAAACTAGACAATAACAAATGTGGCTAGGTAGCTATGATACTAGCTGACCCTAGCTAACTCGATGCTGTTGTCCATAGGGACTCTGTTAGCACTACCAGAAGAGTAGTGGATGTTCAAAGGGTGAAGTTTTGTTTGGGGGTTACTGGTGAAGGTTTTGAAGTCTGGTAGGTAGCGGTTGTCCTAGAGAACGCCGATGTGTGCAGAGAGCTTCAGCACATGAGGCGATGGAGCTAGTTGTGGAGAATTAATAACCATTCTGCGGCTGTGCACGGACATGTATTCCACCTGCCTGCAGGCTCTCTGTGGTGCGAGGGTGGTGGGAGTAAGCTCCTCCTCCCGTGGGAGGAACTGCGCTCTCTGGTGACATCTCGCAGTCCGTGGTAAAAGCAGGCATCTCTGTCATGCAGGGTTGTATCGGCAGTGTGATATCAGACATAAAGGCGAAATGAACTTGTGTGACATGTCCGTGGGTGCCCCATCAAGAGGCGTGCTGGTAGGAAGTCATTCAGGCTTCAAACTCTGCCTGGGGTGATGTAATGACAAATTAATATTAGGCGAAGTCATGTTTAAATTAATGGCAGAATGCATCACGTGTCACAACATATACAGATAGATGATAATTTGTGGACAATTGTTTTGTGTCAGCCATATGTTCTGGAGAAAATTGCAGAACCTGAATGAAGATGAAAACTAATCTTTAGCTTCATAATTTTCTTTGCTGGATACAGTATAGTCCTAGTTATTTGCATTAACAGTAAAATTATTCTTATTTTATTTAAATAAAATGTGTTGCATACATCAGGGCAAATTTAGATTTTATGCTGGAGTTGTTACTCGTACTAACCAGCAAATAACCAGGGTGCCTAAAATCCTGAAGCCAGGGATTTCTAAAGCACCAGGAAAAATGTAGAAATCACAAACAGTCCAACAAATTTACTAAGAAAACATTTAGTAATTTAAAATGTTAAACATAAGGGCTAAATTAAACAAATATTCATTATTTGGTTGGATTATCGTACTCATTTAAAGGCAGAAAAATTATAAATTTAATTGTATAGGCATACACTAAAGAGCCAAAAAAAACTGGTATAGGCATGCATATGCAATAACCGAGGTACGGAACCAATCAGAGTAATGCGATGCGGTCGGCTGCTAGATCGGTTACTGCTGCAACAATGGCAGCTTATCAAGATTTAAGTGAGTTTGGACATGGTGTTATAGTCGGCGCACGAGAGATGGGACATACCATCTCCGAGGTAGCGATAACATTTGGATTTTCGCATACTACCCTTTCACGAGTGTACCGTGAATATCGAGAATCCGGTAAAACATCACATCTTCGACATCGCTTTGGTTGAAAAAAAATTGTGAAAGAACGGGACTAATGACGACTGACGAGAATCATAAAACGTGACAGACGTGCAACCCTTTCTCAAATTGGCGCAGATTGGATTTGTGAACNAATTGTCCTGCATACCTTCAGACATTAGTTAAGTCCGTGCCACGTTGTCTTGCGGCTCTTCTGCGCCCTCGGGGGGGGGGGGGCTACTACACGATATTAGGCAGGTGTACCAGTTTTTTTTTTGGCTCTTCAGTGTATATGCATATGTTTGATTTGACAAAGTATGTAGGTGAAGTAATAATTGTATAAAGGTTTTCATGCAAACAGGAGTTTTCACAAGCTCTGTATTTGTGTAAAACAATTCTGACTATTGCGTTACATTTGCGGTAACCATAAAATTTATTCTCCAAAGATAGTGAGAACATTTTTTCACAACTCTTCTAGGAACACCTGTTTGTGCCAGACTGTTTATGTGAGCAGCTACTATCATCCATTCTGATATGTTTAAATTGTCATTTCCAAGATAATACTTTTGTCCTGTCTGCAAATATTACTAGCTATCATCATTTACCAGTCACTCCACTGTGTATATAGATTGTTTTAGCTTTGACTGAGTCTACCGAAGACCACCTACCTATAACAAACAATAAATTAATTTTGTATACAGTATGGTCCGCCTAACGCGGACATCCCCAAATGCAGTTTTCGCTAAAAAAAATTACATACCGGGTCAAGTAATTTGCTGCAAAATGACTATTCGTAACACGTGTATGGACAGAAATAATTTAAACACATACGATTTTCCCCATGGAAACACACATTTATTTCAACGGCACCTGAAAGTACGTAAAAAGAGGAATTCAGTGATATAGCATATGCGATGGAAAGAAACACAGAACCGCCAAGAAGGTGCAAATTTGATTAAGTTAGGTGGGCCGGTAGCATGGGGCACTGGCAGTGGACCTNAACACAGAACCGCCAAGAAGGTGCAAATTTGATTAAGTTAGGTGGGCCGGTAGCATGGGGCACTGGCAGTGGACCTGTACTCACAACTGTAAGCAAGCAACACACGCCGTGACTCATCCTGGCAGGACCTCTTCCTTATAGCAGTGTAACGCTTTCCTTAATGGGGCACGAGGCACGGAATGCGATATTGGACAAAGGAGAGCATCGCAGCGGAGGGAAGAAGGATAACGTGAGTCGAAGTCTGATATAAATACATTACATTTTATTCAGATACCAATGCAATTCTGGAGATTTGTTTCCNAACACAGAACCGCCAAGAAGGTGCAAATTTGATTAAGTTAGGTGGGCCGGTAGCATGGGGCACTGGCAGTGGACCTATACTCACAACTGTAAGCAAGCAACACACGCCGTGACTCATCCTGGCAGGACCTCTTCCTTATAGCAGTGTAACGCTTTCCTTAATGGGGCACGAGGCACGGAATGCGATATTGGACAAAGGAGAGCATCGCAGCGGAGGGAAGAAGGTTAACGTGAGTCGAAGTCTGATATAAATACATTACATTTTATTCAGATACCAATGCAATTCTGGAGATTTGTTTCCNTTAACGTGAGTCGAAGTCTGATATAAATACATTACATTTTATTCAGATACCAATGCAATTCTGGAGATTTGTTTCCTATTATTAACTGTACTGAGCAACGAGTGTGTACAGATGTATAACAAAAATAGAACAAACCAATCTAATGAGAAAAGCACAGTTATGGTTGAAACGCTTTACATTAGGTCTTTTCACAACATGTACTCCATGTGTTTGCCATCGACAGCAATAACATCTGCAAACACACATGCAGCGAGCTACGAGCGGCCTGAAGTATTTTCCTCATTCGTGAACTTTATTGCATACCGCCAAACACTGCAATACCACTTACCATAACGGATAACTGGGACTGGCGCTGCGCTACTCATAGGAAGTGGTCCTGCCAGGATGAGTCACGGCGCGAGTTTCTAGCTTACAGCTGAGAGTACAGGTCCACTGCCCCATGCTACCGGCCCACCTAACTTAAATCATATTTGCATATAATTTTTTGGCATCTCTGTTACTTTCCATTGCATTTGCTATATCACTGAATTCGTCTTTGCACACACTTAAGATGCCATTGAAATAAATGTATGTTTCCAGGGGAAAAATCATGTTTAATTATTTCTGTCCATACATGTGTTATGGATAGTCACTTTACAGTAAATTACTTGCCCCCGTACCTAATTTCATTTAGCAAAAACCACATTTCGTGATATGCTACTGTTCCAAAAAATTTGGGTGTGTGCATGTTAGGTGGACGTGTATAGTATTTTCATCGCTTGTAATATAAATTTTTATTTTACATTGTGTAATAAACCTGTTCTGAGTTGTTAAAGTTTGGCAATAGTGCAAAATGAAATAAATTTAGAAACTGCAGACTGTCAAGTATCTTGCAGTTATCACAAACGGTTTTGGAAGGTATGTTTAGGAACTCATTGCGGAATATTAAACATATCTTGCTATGTAATCATTACCAAAATACTCTGTTTTGTCTTATATCCCTAAACTAATACTTTCCGCAATTTTTCATTTTGTGATTGAACAGTGTATTTTGATCACATAAAGAATGCTTTCCAATGCTTGTTTTAATGGTTACGTTGACATGGTACTAATTTGGTGGACACTCCAAACTAGCTAACAACAAGTAGTTGGCAGTGGCGGAAAACTTATACGTTCATGACTGTCAGCATTTCTTATATCGTTGACAATCGGGGCATATAAATAAAAGTGACACTACCAATTTTTTTTTTAAATAATTGTAATGTGGGCTAATGCTATCTCGACGATTGGTAAAATTCAACAGAAGCCCCACAAGAAGACAAAAGATAAAATGCTGACACTTATGTGCTGATGGGAACATATTAGCAGCAAACTTGTGGGTTACTTATGGCATGGCAAGTGTTACTGCTGCAGCTGTATTAGTAGAAAGCTAATAAGCCAGTTATAGCATGCAACCAGTTTCTTACTGCTGGGGACGTAAAAGCAGCACGCTTTGGGGCCATTTGAGGAATGTCTACAATTGCTTACTACTGAAGAATCATTATCAATCATTATCAGCAGGCTTATGGGCAATTTATATCATGCCAACTGTTACTGCTGGGAACATATTAGCTACAATGTCATGGGCAATTTATGGCATGCTAACTATATGTTATGGTGATATAGGAAATTGCATATGTTAATTCACCTAATTTTTTTTATTTTGTACAATATGAAAGACAATCATCCTGTGACATTACTAGTAACAGAAAAATTGTTTCTAGGCTGGAAATCTGCAAAGCATGACAGGTGAAAAAATTCTTTATTGTGTGTTTTAAATACCACCTGAAAGTAGTCTCCCCCCCCNTAAAATACTAGTCATTAAAACAGGAATGCATAGATCCCAGTATTAAATTGTGTCTGTAGCAACATTAAATAACGTTTATGGGAGAAAAGTATTATAATTTAGTTAAAAATGCTTTACATGAGTGTATGGTAGGGTGGTTCGTAGCATTCAAGAATGTGAACCTGAGGGTTACAAGTTCAATTCCCTGTTATTCCAAAGAAATTTACAAATTGTGAAATAATGCTTAAGATAACATACACGAAGATGGGAACTAAATAATCTTTACTTGGGCAATACTGAATATATATATATATATTTGAAAATGCATGGCATGCTGCTTTTAAGTGGGACAAGTGGCTTGGTAACAGTTAACTGAAGATAGTTGGTTATGGCAGGCCAGAAGCAGTAAGCTAGTGGGCCACTGCTGCCCCTCATAGTCCACTGATGGTGCTTGGGGTACAGTTGGCTGCACACAAGCAGGCCACTTATGGGCAGATTTTATTGTGCTACATGAAAGTTATCTGAATAGTGGCCGAGATGTGGCCAACCGCCCACATCAGTCAAGAGGCATCACGTGGACCACATGCATCTGCGGTTGCATTACAGAGGTTGACTGATTATGGAAACTGTCCGTGGCTGTGGGCTGTTCATGTATACGCAGATTTGCACAAGTGGACCAACTGATGTTTGCTACTTTGGAATTTTTGTATCCCAAGTGCTCAATACCGTATTGCATCTTGTAATGAAATAACTACAATGAAAGGTTTTGTGGTTTTGGTAATACCAAAACCTTTGCAGTATTTGTGATATATTTTGTGGTAAACCACTCACCGTAATGTGTACAGCAGGTAAATGGTAAGTTTTGAATAAATTTTTTGCACATAAATATTTTTATTTTTCTATCAATAAGTTTCTGCTCTTCATGTACAGTGTTATTTTATTTGCACATAATGAAGCAAAATTTCTGAAATTACTTGGGTAAACTGAAATAACAGGGAATTTCACAATTCAAGTTCTATAGACACCACAGTAACAGTGGCAGCAATATTCACAGATTTAACTTCACCAAAGCGCAGCACTGCATTTATAAAAATTGAGAGCAAATATTGCATTAAATTGCTGGGAAGCTGTTTACATACATGTTGTATTAGTACAGCGGTTACAAACTTTCATAGAGTACACCTAGACGATCATAAATCACATAGCAATCCATGGTCGGAAATGCTTTCCTGACGCGGTAGTGACGACACAAAACACAAGAAAGGAAGAACACGAACAGGGTGAGAAAACCTGTTTATTTTCTTAGTACGCGTACACCAGCCAAAGACGTCCCAGCATTTTTGTATATATGTTACTTATTTTTCCACGTAGTCGCCTTCCTGTTCTATGTAGGTTGTAAGTCGTGGCACAAGCTTTTTGATGCCCTCATCATATAACTCTCCCGCCATCTCCTTCGTCCACTTCAAGACCTCTTGTTTCACCTCCTCCATCGGATAGAAATTTTTTCCCCCTTATGTGTCTTCAGGAAGGTGAAAAGATGAAAATANCTTATGTGTCTTCAGGAAGGTGAAAAGATGAAAATATGAAAGTGCCAAGTCAGGGGAGTATGCAGGGTGGTTCAAAATGTCCCAACCAAACAAGTTCAAAAGCACCTTGGTGGCGTTGGCCGTGTGCAGGCGAGGGTTGTCGTGCAACAAACACACTCCCTTCGTCAACATTCCCTTCAGTTTGTTTTGAATTGCTCTCTTGAGATTTTGTAGTGTCTCTCAGTATCGTGCTGCAGTAATAGTCTCCCCCTGAAGCAAAAAAAAGATCAAAATGATCCCTTTTTGGTCCCAAAACATGGTTGCCATGATTTTTTTTGGCTGAAATTGAGGTTTTAAATTTTTTGGCAGATGGTGAACCAGTGTGCTGCTACTGTGATGAATGGCCTTTTTGTCTCAGGGGTGTAATGAGCCACCCATGTTTCATCACCAGTCACAATGGAGCTCAGAAAATCCTCACCTTCCAATTCAAATTGGTAAAGGAACTCGCAAGCGCTAGCGACCCGATTCAATTTGTGCTGCTCTGTCAGTTGTTTTGGGACCCATCTTGAGCACAATTTTCGATATCCCAGCGTTTCTGTAATTGTTTCGTGTAACAGAGATCTGGAAATTTGTGGACACATCGCAGACATTTCATCCACTGTCAAACGGCAGTCTTCACGAACAGTTTCCTCGATTTTTTCACCAACTCATTGGTCACAATTGAAGGTCTTCCACTCCTTTCCTAGTCATGAATATTCGTTCTTCCTTCATTAAACTCATGACACCACTTAAACACGTTCGTTCGGTTCATAGCACCTTCGCCACAAACAGTTTTGATCCATGCAAAAATTTCAGTCAACGTTTTTCTTTCCGCGAGAAGGAACCTTACGACAGCGCGCACCTCGCACTTGGTGGGATTTCTGATGGACATATTTCACAGAAACAGACACTACGAGGCGAGTTTTGCTACTGACGAGGGTCGCCGGTGCTTGTTGTGTTCAGGAGACCACCCCCTCACACTGCCACTCAGTGATGCCAACTGTTGAACAAAAAATTCCAACAGTATGACAGCCTAACAGTACTCTTACTTGATGGACACGCCTCTTACCTACTAACTTTTCTATTATAAATTCATTTCACAAGCTTTGGTTTAGTCAGCTTTGGTTCAATCATATGAGAATCACTACCGTTATTATTAACAACTGTACTGCAGAAGTAAGATAAATTAATAAAACTTACATGTTCTGATACACGAGTACAGCGGCGATATGTTTAAATTTTACCTGAACTGCTTTACACGAGTAACTACAAGATATACTTTTCAGGTTGGTCTCCAGTGTTAATGCCATAATATTTGTAACATTGTTATTACGAGATGCAACACCTTAGCACATTAAATATTTCACCTTTACCATTCCCAAGCACTAAATTAAAACGATGCTTAAAATCACCTAAATACTCCATGATATCCTGCACCTATACCAGAAGCTCAAACATTCTGGTTTTTATAATAACACAATTATTCAAAAAAACCACATTCAAATGCCTATGGTACACAACTTCCCTGCGATTTGTTTATGCCGCCTTTACCCTTCATTTTGACAAATTCAGTGCAGCGCTCTGGCGAAGGTAAATCAGCGAATTACCTTCTTTTATCACTGTGGTTAGGTTATTACCACTTGTGAAGGTCAGTGTTGATTTGTTCATCACATAATGTATGTGTTTGCTTATTGTTGTTCTAATACTCACGTGAATAGGTTAATAATATTTTTTTTGGTGTTCTGGTAATGTTGCTGAGTATAAGTTGTGGAGAAGCAGTTTGAACACATTTCTTCTTGAGAACTGATTGACCAAGGAAGAAAACCATAGGTACCATTGTGTTAAGTTAGGTACAGGAGTAACCACGTGCCTATCGATTGAATGTTCTATCTTTATTGGTAATTATTAATGTTTTGGGGTTAATCATAACCATTTTGTGTTGTATCTTTACAGGTGGGTGGGCATTGGTTTTGGCCAGCCTTGTTCTCCCTCCAATACTTTGTATTCTATGCAGTAGTCTGGCGACTAAGAGAGATCTTTACCTCTTCGCATCTTTTCGAAGAGTCAAGAAAGAAGGTGTTTTCCAGTGATCTAGTAGAGACTGTCATTTTTCTGTCAGAGCCGATTTGAAAGACCGAGCAGTGTGGTTTGGACTTCGGGTTTGGGTGCAGAGTTAATACATGGACATTCTATGCTTCGGCCAGCCTATATGGAGCGTAGATAGTTCTCAGACAATTGGTTGCCACTGCCCTTGGACCTGGCCTGTGCTGGAGCCATCTGGAACAGTACTCCTGGCAGTAGCTGGAGGTGGTATCTCCTAACCAGTTGTTGATGCTGGGGGCCAGTCGAGTCGTCCGGTGGTACGTTTGGATTGTCTGATGCCTTTGTTGAGATTTTTCACAATACCACTCCAGAAGAACAGAAGATACTAGTCGAGAGCCAGAGGCCAGTGTTAAGGTGCTGCATGACTGAACTGTGATTGTGTGTTAGGTGTTTGGACTACTCGTGTTAGTTTCTTTGGTTACTTCAAGATTGAACTTCAAACAGAGTAGCACCTTCTTTCATCCTTGTTTCCATCCAAGATGTTCTCTATATAACCTCTTATTAGATAATGGTTAGGAAATTTAGCCAGATAAGTTTAGTTTTAAGGGTGGGATTGTGTTATGTTGTGTGAACTTAGATCTAATTTGATTCAGGGTACCTTGGTATCTTGATTTCCTTCCTCTGTTTAGAAACCTGATGATCTGTGTGTGTCAAAACTTGTATTTTGTGGGTTGATACTGCCAAATTGACGTTTTAGAGATAGTGATTGTGTTGTGGGATGGTTTGAAACTGCGCTGGTGGTGGAGCAGCAGGACATCCTGGAGAGGCTGTCCACTTGCTGAATCTGCCGGACTAAGTCCATCATGTCTGGGTTGGATCTCCTCTAAGACATTCAATTCTGCCTACCTGCCAGTTCATCCATCCCACAAGTCAGTGTATTTAATCCCATAACAAACAAAGACACTGTGCAATATAAAAATTTGGACAGTGAACTAAAGAACGTTAAAGCAAACAAAAAAGTGAGAAGAACTCTTATGCGCACGGGTGTTGTTTTTGTAACAAAAAAGGAAGGAAGCTGATCACAATACGGACTATAATGCATTGTCATTGCTTTTCATGTGTTTGTTTTTATTATCGTAACGTCGTCTGTTCAAGTTTGTAATTAACGTAACTTATATAAAATGTTCTTCCATAAATGAGGATAAAAGAGTAATGGAAGTTATTCGTAAATATTTGGGAAGCTCTGCAATGCCACAGTTCATCAATTATGTTTCTCAGAGGTGTAAAAATTACTTGCACGAAAGGCAGAATGTTTACCATTAATTTGCAATTTTAAGGCCTACTTCATGAAACACAATTTAATTTTATCAGCAGATCAAAGTATATTACATTTATTCCCATCTGCACGAGACATTTTGTTTTGAAGGTAATTAATGGAGATCTAGTAATTTTCTAAATTAATATAAATCATGAATTTTCACAACCTGTTTAAACACATCAATGTTACCACACACACATGACTGTATAACTTGAATGTTCACAGTTTTCAATCTGAAAAGCGACGCATACGGACATATATTAAACACGACTTTGCCTCGTCTTCATGTGTCATCATGTCACACCACGTCTCTTCGCGTATCATCACTTCACTCCAGGCGGGGTTTGAACCCTGGACTTCTTACAGGAGCCTACCAGCACACCTCTAGGCAAGGGGCACCCAAGGACACNCCATGTGACAGAAACCACCAAGCAGCCCAGCACTGCCCCCAAGCTCATGGGAGCAATGCAACCTGCATACGACGAAAAGCGCACATTCAGTTTCCCCCGAGACATTGCGTGCTGCCTTTGCTGCTAAGGGAGGAGCTCCAGCCCGAAGATACCCAACAGGCCATCCATATAGGCGAGCACACAGCCCCCGTTTTGCCAGTTGAGACTTGGCAGCTCGCTCCATCATCTCGTGTGCTGGAGCTCTCTGTCTATACCATCGGGGTACCATCCACATGATTGAATGCGAACTCGTCCTGAGAAAAACCCAACCGCAGTGAACTATTCCTGTGAAGTAGTACCACGGATAGTTAACTCTAGACGTTAAAGACAGTGACACTTTGTTGTGGAACAAGCCTAGAAAAAGGTTTCATTTCAGTGGCAAAGGTGCTGTTGTGCTGNCACAACGTGGGCATGTGGTGACAACGTTCCTGGGCAACTAGTCTAACTAGCTGTGTGATGCAATAAGACCCCGGACGGCTAAGTGGGTAGCACAGAACAGTAGAAGCAGCACTGGGTGGGGCGGTGGTTTCCGACCACTAGCCCCAGCCAGAGGCTCAGCCTCGAGGAGGAGAACCTCACTACAAGATGACGTCAAAAAAGGAGGCCTGGTACTCTGTGTACCAGCGCCAACCAGTCAAACTGTATAATGGACCAATGGCGGAAAGAAAGCTGTTTCTGTCTACATGCACTATCAATAACGGAATCAGTAAAGACAAAGCTGTCTACTATCTGGAACGGATCTTGGACTATATGGGAACAAATGCTCCCTCCCTCAACAGGGGAAGCGGAGTGGATGCGTAAGTCCTTCCCCTTGTGTGGGGACAGGATCTTAAGACCATGACCAAGGCTCTGATGGATATATTTCAGGGAGGTGCTGGAGTAGGCAGCCCCAGCACTTCTGAGGAAGTTGAAATGGATGAACAAGACAAGGAAAAGGTGGAGGAAATCAGGGTGGTAGGGCACCCCCAACAACCGGAACTGCTGTACGAGGAGATTCAACAGGAGTCCTCACAGGCTCTTGTGGACATCTGAGTACCTCACGGATGACCGTAAAAGAGTCACCAAGGATGCAGCAAACTTTTTGCTGCCAAAAATTATAAGACTGAAAGCACTGCTTGACATGCAGGTTCTTAGGAATGCTGTGTTGCAAGCTGAAAATAAGGGACTGTCAGATAAAATCTCCTTTATGGAAAGAAGTACCCTGAGTGTACCAAGCACCCAAAAAGCTCAAGGGACCCCAGCCAAGCCTTTGACATTTTCTGACATTATCAAGGAACGGAAGGAAATTAAAGAGAGGAAAGCAAGTGTACCTCAGCAAGATGACTGGCAAATAGTACATGGAAGGCAGTTAACGACAAAGAGGACAGTGCTGATTTACCCTAAAGAGGGCGAGAGTAAATCAGAAGAAACCAAAGGTAGACTTAAGACCATGGACCCTGTAAGGGAACATCTCAAGGTTCGAAATGTGCGATCAGTGGCAAAGGGAGGGATCCTTCTTGAGACTGAGGACAAGGAAACTCTCCTCAAACTCAAGAACGCAAAACTAATGGAGGAACTTGGACTGCATGTGGAAGACCTGAAGCGTAGAGGCCTCAAGGTCATCTTGTTTGATGTGCGAAGGGAGTACGATATGCCGGAGTTTCTGGACACCTTGTGTGCCCAGAATTTCAGAGAATCTCAGATAGGGGTAGAGGAGCTGCACAAGAACGCTTCCATCTGATTAAGAACTGGGCCAAGAAGTGATAAAGAGAAGGTAAACTTTATTCCAGAGGTTACAGTTTGCTAGAAAATAAACTGCCTACGATGCTGCGCTCAATGGGAGGGTTTAGAATTTTCTAGGATATTAGACTTTATTAATTCACAAAACAATATTTTAAAAGGTAGGCATATTCAGACTGAAATAACCACTCAGAACTGTAGATATGAATACAAATATTATCTTCATTGTAAAATATAAGTAACACGGCCACCTATCTTTCTGCCACAAATGGTCTGCCAATATAAACAAATGCTACGAGTCCAGTGCACACATTTTTCTCACATTTTAAATTTTTTGCCCTCACTGAAAGAGTAATGTTAACTAACTTCAATTCAGTACTCGTGTAGGATATTATAGATGGGGTTCTTAATTTTGTTTTAGACAGAAACAATCAAGGGAGGGGGGACTTTAGTTAAACGTAATTCATGAGATGGCATTGTTTTGCGGTTTCTTACAAGGCAATTATATCTTGAACTGCATATAATGGAGTAGTAGGAAATTGTGATTCTCTAAAGTTTTAACTTTAGAGAAAGAATAAACGCAATAAATAAACACTCTCTGCAGGTAAACATTTTAAGTGAAGTTAACCTCACACTTTTATTTTAAATAAAATAAATGTTGATCTTACACATTTTTTATATAAATTTTCTTTTTCTTTGGCCATGTACATTTCAAATATTCTCACAACTGTTTGAAAATATGTTGGTATTTATATTTTAAAAAAATGACTGTTTGTAGTACTAATTGCAACTCTAACATAACGATCCATGAAAGATTACTCATTAAAATTAAGTTAGTCTACCACCGATACAAAATAACTTTTTGCAGAATCGTTCACATTTCGCAAAATAAACCAACCTGAACTTGCGAACGTAAATTATATTTGCCATGCGCCAGAGTTTCGATATAATTACTGAAAATGGCTAATTAATCTATTTTACAAAACCGTTTACATGTGCTGATATTACATTTCACTGAAGACGACTCACTGGAAAGGCACATACAATAAACTATACATAATGAAAGCAAATACAAAAATAATTAATAACTGCTGCTAAAATATTCAGACAACACCAGATAATAAAGCACATTTACACTGCAAGCAATCTGCTCTCTACTCTGTGGTCGCTAGGTGCAGTTTCTATTTGAGTGTGTGGAGAATAGAATGCTAGGCGTCGAGAGGCAAAAAACAGTATCAATTGGGCCAGGTGTCCACGCAGCGATCACTGAAGGAGGAAAAACTAGCCACCTTTCCGTATCCGTTCTCCTTGGTAAGTTTACTTGTTCCCATCCACTATAGTGATACAATGCTTGCTCAGAGCGATGGCAAACTGAGCTACGCTAATTGCAAAGACTTCTACCTTTTAACAGCCTATGTCAAGTGCATGTACAGCCTACAAAAGACCAGGTTATGGACCAGTGATAATGAATTAACATTTAAATAATAAATCAACTAATTTTCCTACAAGAGGCTAGTGAAAACGTTAACTTGCATTCATCAAAAACTCCTCGGCAGGGTTTTTTGAAGACAAGGGGAGGACCTATATGTCAGACTAGGGTTTAAAAGAAAATTTTGAAATATTAAATTAACTTAATACTTCATTAAAACAATGTGTCAGTTTTTGCCCAAGAAACAATTGAACACACAGACAATTTTTGACTTTTTGGGGATCAAAGACAATTAAAATAAGTCCAATTCAATTTTACAAGCTTGTAGATATTACAAGTCAATTCATGCGAACCATGTAACCGTATTAACAAATATAATATGCAATATTGCAACTACAACCACACAAAATTGGTATAAACATTTTAATGCAATTTTTTTCATAATCAATCAAATTAATTGTTTAAAGTAATAACCATTTTCCTGGGAGCCATTAAAGGTCATAATGTTGAGATTTGACTGTATAAAATATTACAGTGAAATTAAATGGTAGCACATGTCATATCTTCTTCACTTGTGTAGTGTGCGTGCACACTTCTGTGTATGTGTGTGTGCACACGCATGTGTGGTGTGTGTAATGGATAGCACACTAGAGTGGCGACTCAAAGGGCATGGGGTCGCACCCACCTCCTGCCGATTAGATTTTCATAATATAGGTTATAATGGAAAAGCGAAGAGACAGCCTTGGTAAAAAATTGGAATTCTATTAATTTTCAAATTAGCTTTGTGTATGTAATATCACATCTTGCCAACATACTACCTCAATGCTGTAAAATGTCAGCAAGCCTTTGGCTGGTAAATAGCTGGACATGGGTTGGCGTTGCTCCAACCAAACATTTCTGTTGGGGTTCACTGTATGGAAAAATGTGCGCATACCTGCCAACTCTGACAGACAAATTGTGAGGTTTTAAAATTCTGCATAGGTCTCTCTCTATTATATACAATTAAGTGTAAAAAAAATAAGCAGAGATGGTTGAATGAATACGTGCCCATGAATACAATAAACAAACGCTCTTCTTTGCACTGTATATTTGAGAAGAAGAGCCATAAATGCCAGAGAAAAAAATATCAATCAACATTCTAATTTCAAATCATTAAATTCATATTGCTTATGTCAATGACAAACTTTCTAATTAAAAACATCAGCAGTAAAAAATACTCAACAAACTTACATTTCAAACACCTTACATATACATATTTACACTTTATACAATCCATTTTCTTCTCTTTGCTTCTTTTTTTTTTACTGTTCATAACAAACACCCTCTTAAGCAAAAATTTCAATTTTAACAGTTTCTCAAGTGACAGTTCTGATAATGATAACCTGAAATGAGGTTTAGTTCTTTTAACTTGGCTGAAAAATCTTTCACACTCAGCGTTGCTGTGTGGAATGGACAACATACTCAGTATTACATGTGCCAACCTATCAAACTTTAACCTGCCATCTGAACACCTCAATTGCTCAATCTAAGACCATTTTGTATCAATTCTTTCTTGCTTTGATGTCTCCTCTAGAATGTCTTAAACTTGGAAGGAAATAAAACTGTAACTCCATGACATCTGTTTCACCATCACTATCTTGACCTACTTTTACTGTTAAAAGGGTTCGAAATTTGTTTACAAAATACCTGACAATTGAAAATGATGCCTGGGAAATAAACTGAATGCAAGCTACTTTTGCAAGAGTCCATTTTAGAAGAAATTTATGAATAATGTAGTCAAGTGCAGCCACATAATACTTCTTTACACATCTGTAAAATAATTTGGTCTGTTCAGCATCCAGTTCAGATAACTTAATCACACCAGCAATGACAAATTTCCCTCAAAAGATCCCACAGAAGTAATTTTAATTTGTGATTGCGAGGTTCACATGACTGTAGCAATACATTATTTCTCTCAAACAAAGGAATTACATTTATAAGAAACAGACAAAATGATTTATTCAGTTCACTTGATACAAACATAAACAACCTTTCCTTTTCAAAAAAGCTGTGCTATTAGACTTTTTCTACTTGTGCATAGGCCAACATTTTATTCACATTAGGCCTAAGGCCTAACTTTATGTTTTTTGTGTTACCCACAGCTGTTTCTGACTTTTGTTTCTTTGAAAAACTTAGATTTAGGAATAAATTTAGTAGAAGCACAGAGTGTCTTCCGTTCACCATCATTGTTTACATCTGATGCACTCTCTCACTGAGAAGAACCTTCTTTGACTGTTAAGGCAACTCTATTTTTCTTCTTGCTGCGCTCCTGAGCTTTCTCAGTCAGTTTTTGAACTTTGGAATTTTGTAGCTCTGAAGTGTGCGTTGACTTTCATATGGAGATTTGGGCCTACATTCTGCCATGAAAAAACTGGTTAATCGCTGCCATTGTTCCATCAGCCTAGTTAAGCACTTTTCCAAATAAAGCCATCATGTGCATACATTTTTAGCACTTTTCTTTTCATTTTACACTCTTCTCCAAATAGAATAATATGTCTATCAAAATTCATTAAATTTTGCAGGAAGACAAGTAGCAGCTTTCTCAGGACTTAAAATTTATCAGATGATATAAGCAACCAATGACAATAAAATTTTCCGTTTCATGTTTCAAAACAGCAGCTACACCATTCTTATGACAAACCATTACTGGGGCATTATCAGCAACTAATACTAAACAGTTAGAAAGTGGGATGAGGTTATTTTTGATGTTATCAAGCAAAAGATTCCCAATGTTTAAACCAGTTAAGTCACCTAATAAAACTGGCACTGGCAACAACTTACTTTAAATGTTGTGCTTTTCCTTGTAATGGAAAGTCACTACTATCGGATAAAGTTTGGAATAATTTTAATTACTGCCATCAGTTGCGACAGAGATGTTGATACAACATCCCGGTGCGAAGTATGCTCAATTTATCCCATTATCGCAGCAGTTTATGTCCTTGCAATTTCACTATAGTGAAACATTTTCCAATAGTAGCTCCACATGACCAGCACACGTCAGTGGTAAATTGTGTTCAACAATGAACAATGTGAAAAAACACTCCCCCTGTGTAACGCTGTAATCACTGCTCTCCACAAAATTTATCTTCCTGTTTGAACCAAAACACATTAAATTTCTATTTTTTTTTTTAGTTTCAATGTGTGCGACACACACTGAAACGACACTGAAAAATCAGAATGGCACACGCTACAAAATGCAAAATTGCTTCCTTTATGTGACCCAATAATCGATGGAAACTGCATAATGAAAGTCTTTCAGAAACTTGTTGTGTATTGTTTAGTAACGTTCTTGTTAGACATATTTTTCACTTTTTAACAAATACTTATGACTTTTCAAGTCTAAACTGCACAAACGTGTGTAGCCTAACTAACCTGTAACGACCACCATTTAATGAACAACTAGAAATGGAATAATAGAACAAAACAAAGTACAAACTCAATCGTGATGCGACTACTACACACACGCAACATGTTAGACGAGAGATACGGAATGGACAAAGGACGTGATAGGCGATGGTGTGATGTTTTGTTTAAAAGTGATTTGATTTTTGGTGCCTCGGATTTCCAGTGTACGTAAAGGAAACTTACGCTACTGTATCATTCCTAAAAATTGATTACAACACAAGTCCGAAGATGAATCACGCTTTTTGTGTGTTGGTTCAAATCATTCCGTATGTTCATATATCTACCTAATCCTTATACACTTGCTGATACGGTTATCGCAAAAACAATTACAGTTGTGTTGTCACGTTATAACAAAGCCTACTTTAATAGTTGTATTTTAATTACCTTACATAAGGTCACAATATCACAAGTAACGTCACTATTTCTCGGCACAGTAATACATACGTAAACAAAAGTTTGCTAATTATCTATAAAATTGTGAGGCAATATCAATTGGGCATAAGGGCATGAGATTGTCCATAATTCGTGAGCCTCACGCCTAAATTGTAAGAGTTGGCAGGTGTGTCAGCATCCACACTTACATGCGTATTTGTCTCCCATTTTAAGTTTTAAAGATTACTGCAGTTGATGAATTTCTTCTCCCAGATGAAGATAAGAATGTATTGAAACCAACAAACCTTCAAGATAAAAGTGGTATAAAGAAAGTATCATTACATTAAGCAGAAGTAACATTTGTTCAGTATTGACACAATGAATGGTTTTATTTTTGCTTACAACAGACTGACGAGTTGGGCTGATTTAATATTGTAAACTTTTCTGATGTGGTTTGAGTAAAACATTTGCCTAGTGAACAGATGTAAATAAAACATTATCATGTAGCATTTATGTACTAGTCTACACCATTTTTTTTTTCCATGAAGAACTATCTATACAACACATGTTAATTCTTGTTTCAGTTATCGGAGGAAAAAATAAATGAGTCTGCTTTTTACGAAGTGTGTACTATGCAAAAAGGGCACTTCCTTTGCACTTAAAAATACATTGTTATTTTTAAGGTGAACATGATTATTTTTTATTGTTTGACTTGTATGAAAATAAGAGCCAGGAGTAAAAGAAACAATAATTGTTTGCACAAGTAGATTAACTGCTATACAAACGTTACATAGCATTGCCATATTTCAACATCTTAATCTTTATTTTGAAAGTTTTGCAAGAAGGTCCTTGCATCCTATACCTAAATTAATTTAAAATTTAATTCTTTTCATAACACAGATCTAAGAAACAAATAAAACTTATTTCCAAATAATAAACTGAAAATTTTAATTCAATAAATAAACAACTACATACACAAAAAACATCTCGCAAATGTTATGAATTCCGGACCTACAAGTAAATCTGTTGGAAAAGATAAATATAAATTTATTACATTAAGTTCTTTGATTGCTGTATGGTTCCCCTGCATCTTTTGGCTGATACAATTGCAGCAAGTCTTCCATCAAGCACAAAATATAATGAGTGAATTTTTTACTTCACTCTCACCTTGCCATAAAAAAAAAACTTTCTACAGAATGGGAGCGCCAACTCTACTGTAACAGTTACATTTATGTTTAAATGCACTTGTTTTGAATAAATTGCATAAAAATCAACAAAACCAACATAAAACCAAAATTAGTACAAAAACTTCAATTTGTACCTTAAAGTCATCTGGACCATAATCTATAAGACAAATTGAGTAGCAGATCTCTAAAAGTCTACAACTTAAGGGCTCCACCTGGCTGGTGCATGAATTGCATTGCAGAAGTTTGCTAGAAAACACATGATTAAAAAATGGTCGAGTAATTTTGTTGTAGTGTCTAAACACTAAATGCATTGAAGATATGTTTTGTGCCCAAAGGAGAGTTTCAAGTTCTCATTTTAAATCAAAGGACTATATTTTTGGGCTTTAAAATTGCTTGAACAGGTTTTACAGAATCAGTTTTAACTGCTAAATTTTCTATACAGTAACTTTAGAGTGGTCATTACACACACATCACGTTTATCATTTTTAGAGTACCATAAAAATATAGGGACATCACTTGGTCATCTTCGGGTGTCACCATTGGAAAAAACTGCATGCCAGGGATCGCCTTGCGCATAGAGGTGATGTGGGAAGTGGTGAGTGAGCAAGTCAGCCATAGAGCTCATGCATTTCGAGGCGTCCAACATGCAAAATGGGTGCTGCCAGGCGGAACCCTAAACAGTTTTACAAATGCTCCAACAGAAGTTGATAAAAATGTGTATATACACACCTAATACTGGCATAGACTGTCCTTGGCAAAACCTCCCATTTTAACTGTACTAAGTTTTTTAAAATAGTTTTTAACACTCCTCCATCCACTTTATCAAAGCTGAAAGTTCACAACACTGGCGATGTGTGTTTACAATTCACTGAAGAAAATATACATTTAAAACAAATACAATAACTGTAAGACTATTTTCTTTTATAATTCATAGTTTTCACACTGGAATTAACACCAGAATGTTGTAGACTAATACTGGAACATTGCAATAATATATGCAAATCAAGGAGAGGAACAACTTAAATACAGACTGTTATGTATAATGTAACCAAGGAACAAACCCACTTAATATGTGACACAAAAATAAATTTTTTTTTGCACGAACCAAATTTTTTTCCAAACTTTTGACCTACAATAATTACACATAATGTAAGTAACAAATGTTTCATTTTCAACTACAAATATTGCCCTGTTTTGATGTAAATACGATTAAAATCACACATATGTTGCTCAAAGTTTAATACTAATGCTGCAATACTCGTTTAACTACTGACTTTCATATTTCCTTTCTTCATTATACATTTATCAAATTTTTATGTAACTAAACAGTTTTCTTACTAACTGTTGAAGATATTTATACAAAATCTGACAAACAATACATAACAAATGACAGACCAAGAAACAAAAAATAAAAATGTGGATGGCAAAAAAATAATTTTGACACATTTAGTTGTGTCTTTAACTACAAACTTCTAGGAAGGCAGGTAGTGGCCTTGAAATAGTATTGTAGATAGACTGCTCCACTTCTGAGAAATAACTGCATAAGTAACATTCCAGCTGCTGGTGATTGAAAAAACAGTATTACAGATATTCTATCATCTGTTTTATTAAAGCTGCCTCTGCTCATTTTGGCCTCGAGTTAGCCCCCATAATGTTTTACTGTTAGTTGTACCTTTTTTCTTGAATTACTTATAATCCACTATCATGAAATATTCTTGTTCATGCCATTCCTTTAACACTCATTTCAGTTAATATCAATAAAAATGTTAAGAATTTAAGTACTAGAAAATAGAAAAGGTGGAGGTGGAGATGAAGGAGGAAGGGAGAAGAGATATTTAAAATCTTAATAATAACCAAACATATATCCGACCACGTAAATTAAGCACTATGTAACACAATACTTCTTACATCATTTCAGCTCCTATGCAAATATGGAATAATTTTTATATATACAAACTTGTCATAAAGAAAGCAGTAATATTTTCACATACGACACCGTAATATTTTAAGAATAGAGCACATTAAATTAAAAGTGTTCATTTGACGAGCACATCACTGTTTTTATAGACCTTTAGTTTATATGCTAGTCACAAAATAGGAGAAAAATGCAACTACAGCCAAATTTTTACACATGATTCAAAATTAATTTTTTCCAGATGTCTCCCATCAATGATGGTTTCTATCACCTATGTACTTTGCACATTCTCCTTCTGCACAGATAAAGTGAAAGATTGTCGTAAAAACGGATACAGTAGAACCCCGAAAATCCATAATTTTGGATAATTCCAACATCATTGCAAAAGAATCAATTTAAAATTAATTTTATGAAAAAATAAATAAATAAAAGAATCCATAATTGCTTTTTAAAATAAATTTTATGTTATGATTTAGCATAATAAAATCAAACTACATTAAGTATATATGTACATTATAAATTTAAAAACAGACTGAGTTGTTATTGCACTTACTCTTATATTAGCTGCATAACACCACCATTTATGAAACTTTTTCTATTTATTTAGGTTACTGTCTTATTTGTTGGAAAACACAGCAACTTGCACTTAGGTAGAAAAATCAGTAATCTTCTTTTAATGTAAGGAACCAAACCTGCTTGTTGAAGTAATGTTACGCCAGCATCACAATCTTCATTTTGGTTGGTATGGCTGGAGTGTGCTGTTTTACAAAGTGTAATGCCAATTCAAATGCATTTACTGTGTATTTTACACATTTTGGATAATCCAAATTTTCGCAAATCAGAACAGGCCTCAGCCCCAATTAGTTGGGATTTCCAGGGTTCTGCTGTACTTATTTACTAACTTTTCCATCTGTTTCCCTTCAGTATATTTCTGGTTGACTTAATACATGAGCAGTACAGCTCACGTACTGCTTTTTTTTGTGTGCTAAAAACACACCTTATTGCCTGCTGCTTTGCATCTATATTTCAAAATGGTAAAAATTTACCATCTACTATTTACTTTATGCTATGCACCTTTACGACTAATTAAAGACGAGTAGTAGCTTGATTTACAAACCTGTGTAGTACCAGAACTGAGCAAGAGGAAAAATTGGATACGCGCAAAAAATATGGGAAGAAAAAAACACCAATCACCCGTGACTACAAACAGGAATATATAAGGGCGATTCTCTGTAAACTCGTAAATGGCTGTCCGGACCAAATTGTCGAAGTAATATCGAAATATAATAAACGAAAAGCCCTCTGAACGCAAGTAAAACAATAAACCTTACGAGTACAATTGATTGCACGACTGTATTTATTACAGTTTGTTAGTAAATGTTCCCAAAACCCCTGAAACACAGTCCCCTGGGCTGTCCCATTTCCAGAATTCACGCTTTGAAGTAATTTTTATGAATACTACGTAATTTTGTCACTTGATATCTAAAAATAGAATAATGCAAGTATAGTTTTTGTATTAAAGAAGACCCCTGTCATATTTGTAGTATTTCATTTATTTTCCTTAATGTTGTCCGGAGTTTTTATGCACAGTACCCTGCTCAAAATTCAAACCACAAAAAAATAAATTCCATGGTGTAAATCATGTTTAGCGTAAAGTGGAACGTAACCAGTGTGAAGTTAGCATCAGTCATGTGAACGGCGTCGATGCGCCATTTTGTATTGTGTCAGTGCATCATTTGTGGTGAGGCCACGCGTCGAGGCTGCTGTGACACACAGTCCTCTGGTAAGTATTTTTATTTATAGTTTATCTGTTTAATTGGATATATTTTATGTATTACTCTTATGATTTGTGTACAAACCTATCAGTTGTCATGAAATGAAATGAATTGCAATAGTTAAGTTAAGAATACATGATTTGGTCCGAAAACACAGTCCCCTGCCTAAAAACATGGCAGGGGGCTGTCCTTCATTCCAGGGGATTGTGGAAATTAGACTATGGTCACTTTTTAAAAGTAAATTTGCTGTACTTGTTTACATTTCTAAACGTAAGACTTTATTGCAGGTTTGATGCATTTACTTTGAGATGCCTCCAAAAAGAAAAAAGCTATACAGAGAGGAATTATTACAAAAAAAGAGAGAAGCAGAAAAACTAAGATACCAACGCAGAAAAAATGACCCTCAAAAGAGGGAAGAAATGAAAGAAAAGGAGAGGTTAAAATACCAGAAAAAAAAAAAGGAAAAAGGTTTGAGAAAACTTGCTAAAGACATAACTCCACGTGAGCACAGAACAGCCTTAAAGAATTGGAAAGAACACTGTGCTGCTTACCGTGCCAAACACAAGCGATTAAACAGTATTACTAATACATTTATACGTGAAAACACGCCACCGTCAGATCCTGAATACCTTACTCCAACTTCAGGATACCTCACTCCAGTTCTAATACACCTTCGTACTGCTCCAAGCTCTGCCGTCAGCAGTGCTAGTGCAAAGCGAAGAAGACAAGCCAGAAAGCAAAGAGAACATCTTAACAAAGAAAGAAATGAGAAAATAGCACGTTTACAGAAGCAACTTGAGAAGTACAGGAAAATATTAGCAAGACTTGAATGTAAAAACACAAAAATATAGAGGATACACCGAATACAACAATGCAGGAAATGTTAGATGAGCCTGATAGTAGAAAAGAGGTGGTCAAGACAGCGTTATTTGGCGACGTTCTTAATAAACAGCTGAAAGAAAATTATTCAAGATTAAAGTGTAGCACCGATAAACCAATATTTACAAAAGTCGTGTCTGGAGTTCTAGTCCAAAAGTATAGGCATTTGATACCCAAAGATAGTTCTGTTATTTATAGAGGTGTAAACAAGTCAAAACCCTACACTTCTTTGGCCGTGCCTATAAACCGACGGATGAGAATACCTAATAGTTATAAGCAGGTGGTTCAGAATTTTTTTGAAGACGATGGCAACAGCCGTATAGGATCCGGAAAAAAGGAATTTATTACCAGAAAAACTAAAAAAAAATAAAAAAGGTACCTGCTTGATACAATTCGTAATTTATATAAAAAATTTGTGACTGATAACATCAAAATAAGTTATCAAACATTTTGTCGATTTCGTCCGTTATGGATAGTCCAGCCAAATGCTAAAAATCGTGATACATGCTTATGTATAATCCACAGTAACTTGGACATGAAGCTATGCGCTCTATATGAAGCAAAAATTGTATCTTACAACAACCATCAGAAGTTACTTGAAGTGTGTTGCGATCGGTACAACGTAGACTGTTTGTCGAGAAGTTGCCTGATTTGCGCCACTAAGACTCCCCGATACAAAAAGTTTGACGATACAAAAGTCATGAAATATAAGATGTGGATTGCTGAGAGGCAAGAGATTCAAGATCTGAAGACTCAAAAGCCGCGGAAAGTGACAAAATATTTGAAAAAATCTGTTGCTGTTCATCCGCGTCAACTTATAACACAGTTGCATGAAGATTTAGAAAAGTTCTTTGACCATCAAAGAAATATCGTACATCAATTTGATACCATGAAGCATTTAAAACAAAATCTACAAGACGAGGATGACCTGATCCACGTGGATTTCAGTGATAATTATTGCACAAAGTATGCGGAAGAGATACAAGCCTTCCATTTCGGTGGATCTCGAGCCCAGCTGAGCTTACATACAGTCGTAATTTATCAAAACAATTCAATACGCTCATATTGCACAGTCTCCAAGAACATAGCCCATTCACCTGCTGCCATTTGGGTACATTTACAACCAATTTTCAAAGCTCTACCACGTGGAATTAAACGTGTACATTTTTTGAGCGATGGCCCTGTTACGCAATATCGTAACAAAACGATGTTTTTCATAATGGCATCTAAACTCTCTGAAGAAATTCCAGCTGTAGAGCAATTTACATGGAACTATACAGAGAGTGGACATGGGAAGGGTGCACCAGATGGCGTCGGAGCCACCTGCAAAATAACAGCAGATTTTGTCGTAAATGCTGGTGGTGATATCAATGATATTGAATTATTTGTACAATCCATCCACGAGCGATGCCCTGGCATTACATGCATCACAATTGATGGTCAAGACATCCAGGCAATGATCGAAACAACTGAAAAGGAAGAGTCCAAACAGAAGAGTTTCAAAGGCACCTTGAATGTGCATCAAGTCACTGGTGACTTTTTCAGCTCTATCCCCGGTCTCCCCTCAAACTGTGTAACTCTGACAATGAGAAGTCTCAGCTGCTTTTGCAACAGCAAAATTTGTGAGCATTTTAAGATAGGAAATATCACCTATGATTTGATACCCAGATGGAGAGTAGAAGATGTGTTTACCGAGTCCGAATTGGAAAACAATCTCAATTCAGCTGAACTCACACCGGACATGCTAACTAAAGCCCTGGACGCCGAAGTCGCTGGAACCAGTGGTGAACAGCAGCCATGTTACAGTACTGGAGACTACGTTCTCGTAAGATTCTCTGTAAAAAATATGGACTATCGATATGCTGCTGTGATAAATGAAATAGATGAAGAAGAAAATGATTTGAGAGTTACGTTTCGAAGATTTGTGATGACAAGGTACAAACCTTTAAAATAGATTCAAATGATATTTCAGACATGTCCTATGATCAGGTAATTCAGAAATGGGATAGTCCTGATTTAATACTAACGGGGAAAAGGGTATTTTATAAATTCCCGGCCTTAGTGGACGTTTTTGAGCAATAATGTGTTCATTCTAATTATTGTGTTACAAAGTAATCTGACTGTGATTTAACGTGCTTTATTTGATTACGAAAGAAACAATAAATATATTATATAATCAGGATTGTATGGTAACTAAGTAGCACATTGTTGTCATACTTGTGGTCTCTTTATTGATGAGACTGTTTTTTATTGTTCTATTCTAACTGTAAAACAGTTATGGTATGATAAAGAATTAAACTGACTGATTTTGCATGCCTCATTGATATTTATTTAAGTAAACAAAGCTATAAGTTGATCTCAGATTAAGTACACAATATTAGAAGTAATGTACATTTGGAAATGGAACAGATATTTGTTAATTTAATAAGTTTTTTTTGTTGCTTAGAACAAGCATTATATTTTTTTGTTTTAATTTGTGAGTGATTATTTAATGTTTGATTTCTCAGTACAAGCATTGTAATTATAGCAATGCTTGTAGTGCATAAGCATGGCATATATTAATAAATAAATACTACAATGGTGATTTTGATGTATTTAAAACAGTCCCCTGCACCCGAAACAGTCCCTTGTCACGCCTAAAACAGTCCCCTGTCACATCAAACAGTTCCCTGCCATTATTTTCCAGAAAAATTGCTATTAATTCAATGGGCCTTTTTATGTATTAGGTTTAACAGTTATTTATCTAGAGCCCTTCGTAAGGGTGTTTTCACAAAAATGGTATAAAAATGTCCGGACAGCTTTGTATGGGTCGTCAACGAGTTTACAGAGAATCGCCCATAAATACAATAATAAAATGCAAAAAGGTTAAAACCAAATAAACTGTCAGATGAAAAACACTATAGATATGGGGAAATTAAACGCCAAAATAAAAAACAACAGAGGAACCAGACTATGTGCTTTAAATGGAACAAACTTGAACAAAATTCTCAGGTGTCAGGAGGTAACAATCAAACTTAATTGAATACATTTTTATTACAAAAAACATTTGCTTCCATTAACATGTTTTCCTGTAGCTCTGCACTGTTTCATCTAAATGTTATGAAGATATTAGCTGTTCCATAAATTTACTCAATTCAAGAAGTTTAAAATACCTCGTTAATTAAATTAAATTGGGTGCTAAGAAAGAATAAATTGTTTGGTAAATAAATCTTTTGATCATTCTAATTAATTTTTATGCTGCTTTTGTTGCACACTGTTAATATTTAGCATAAATCAAGGATCATTGGTGGTCCGAAAACTAGTTTTGTTTTTAAATTAGTTTTATAGTATGTAATAATTTTTGCTATTTGTAATGGAGTTAGCTAAAGTTTACCTATGGCTGTGAAATGAACTAGTTTTTCATTGTTTGCTAACGATTCAGCAATATTGTACCTTAATATAATACAATTTTGTTAAATCAGCTTGATGGTTCTTGTAATTATTTGTGATCAGTCACACTTTTTTAAATAAATAAATTTAATGTCTAAGGAAATGCAGATGCTTACAAATAGAAACCAGCATATTTAAAAATTTTTATATCAACAGACACCTATGAATATGTGTTCCATTCGTTATATGTATTTTCAGTAAAATCCTCCCCAACCATTTAATTCCTTGCAGTTGATTTAGTATAATTTCATATTTTTATCAGTTTTAATTGCCTTGCATTATTTTCCATTTTGTTTTCAATTGAATTGTGCACAGAATCATGATCTATATTAATGATCTCATGTGCAAACATTTGCCTACCCTCAGTAACAACACACTGCTAACCAGATGCAATTTCATTACAGTTTTGATGTCTAATGTTTTGGCAGATAGGGTGTCTTTACCTAAAATATTTAAACCCATCATTTAAAAAAAAAATTGCAAAGCTAGATAGTTAATGAATTACTAAAATATTATGCTGCAGATGCATCTTTGGAAATAAATGTGAATAATATTGAGCTATAAGAGAAATTCATTACAAAATAAAGGTTGTACACAAAACACAATATTCTAATAGAACTCCAAATATTTTTTAAAGCATGTATTAAAATACAGACAAACCAAAAGAGAAAAATTCAGAATACATATGGTCCAGTTTGTGGAGTGGGCGGAGCCATGTGCAGCTGAAATTACCAGGCCATCATTGATGAGCACACTGAATGCCACCAGGGCCACCAGAATGTTCATCATCGCTAACATACGCTTCTTGTCGACCAGAACCACTAGCACTATGGTCATTTGGGTCATATTCACACAGCTCAACATCTTCATATTCCAAGGGCATATGTAACATAGGCCTTGTTGGAAACAACAACTCCAACTCCTGGAAAAGAAGGAAAAACAAAACAAAAAATAACAACCTTATATGGCTAACTTGCTTGAAGAGTACACAAAATAACAACCTTATATGGCTAACTTGCTTGAAGAGTACACAAAATAACAACCTTATATGGCTAACTTGCTTGAAGAGTACACAAAATAACAACCTTATATGGCTAACTTGCTTGAAGAGTACACAAAATAACAACCTTATATGGCTAACTTGCTTGAAGAGTACACAAAATAACAACCTTATATGGCTAACTTGCTTGAAGAGTACACAAAATAACAACCTTATATGGCTAACTTGCTTGAAGAGTACACAAAATAACAACCTTATATGGCTAACTTGCTTGAAGAGTACACAAAATAACAACCTTATATGGCTAACTTGCTTGAAGAGTACACAAAAGTGAGCAGTATGTCATCTACAGCTACTTTGTTGATTTAAAATGTGTATATCAAATTTATTACTTCACATTTGTACACAGAACTGGCACACCATATTAAATGTAAACTTCCGCGAAACACTGCAGGAAACCTAACTTTGCATGTTCATTAGATTTACAATTACAACCTTGCTGGGTTTCCAGCAAGTGATACTATGTAGGTTAAAACTATTGCTATCATTGCATTATCTAGTCTGGCACCAAAGCAAAAAGTTTAGGTTCACTTAAAAATTGGAAAAATTAAGTCAAGAGTAGAGAAAACAAGGCATATCACAGGCCAAGGTACACGGAATTCTCCTATAAGAAATGTATGATGCATAACTAATGTCTCAGAGGACTGGGTTAAGGTCAAATGCTCACTTGCCCATCTCAACTATTGTCTGTGCCTGGAATGCCCTAAAAGTGTGGGATTTCCACCTTGGGCGTATGCTCATGCATCTGGTGCACAGCTGGTACCATGCTGATAGAAGCATTTTTGAAATGCATCAAGCTATATTTCAAAGATTTCTATGCGATGCACGTTGCAGTGTCAAGACTACCTTCCTTACTAAAGTGTGAAGCGGCACCTTCTTTGAAAACTGCTGCAGTGGGTTTCAACAACTGTATGAAGGGCGAATACCATCACGTGCTCTCCTGTGCTCCAAGTTATGCATGATAGGAGGATTTGTGGAAGCTGAGCTTGAGGGGTAATAGGTGCTGCCTTTCTACCACAATCGAGGGGGCGAAGGCTGGCAAGCTGAATGCCTCTATTTGATTGGTCACCAAAGAAGAATCATCCAAATTCTGCCAAAATATCTGAAGTACTGTATTATTCTGTTAACTGCCAGGAGGCAGGGTGGTGAGAAATCATCACGTTTACTCAGCAATCCAAGGGATATTTCCGAGGATGAGTGAGCTTGACCTCTACATCTACAAGACATAAGTATGTCCGTAGTTATGTTTAATTGATCATACACCAAGACTGGAAATTGTATATGGATGTAATTTCTACTTCCGTTCTTGGTACCACTGGTTTTGGTTATGACTTTTCTGGTTACAAATGTTTACTGAACTTAGGTAGGTTTCACTCGCTAGGAACATGCTTTATCATCAAGAAATACTTCATACTATGTACATTGATTGTATTCTTCCAAATATATCAAATATACTTACTGCGGTACATACAACCCTCTATGACATAAACCTTTGTAAATTGTAACTGAAAAGTTTTTACTTATGGGACCAGTAAATGCATTTCTACACAAGTATGTATACACACATTTTTGCACAATCGCAGACATTTCATTACATGTCTCAAGACGTTAAGAATATATGTATTACAACTATCATAAGAATGTTAAATACATAAGTAACTTGGGCCAAAAGAAAGAGCAAATTTATAAGTATATCTACTTGGTTTTGTACTTTGATTTACAGTCAATGTGATCATCCTAAAGCAACACTGTAAAATTTTACAAATTTTATACAGACTGAAATTATGTAGCCAGCCAACAGTTCTTTAGCTTCTAAGTGTAACATACAGGGTCAGGACTTCAACTAAATACAGGGGTCAAAACAAACTGTTCCTTGCTAAATAACTTTTTAAGACAATTTTGAGTGGAACAAGGGGCAGCTTAACAACCAGGTGACCCAGGCAGCTGCCCAGGGAGCTAGCTCGCAAGGGGGCACCAAACTGAGGTCATACGTTCTTTTTTTAAGTGCTTTTAAATGTACCATATCAAATTTAACAGATTTGTATTCGTAAATGAATTTATAGAGTACTGAGTTGCATAACAAAAATCGTATAATTTTAGTAATTCATAGTATGGAATATTTTATTCTAGTTGTAACACTCATCATTTCTATTTAGTTCAAATCCCCTGCTACATTAGCAATAACAACCGGCCCTACGTGTCATCCTATACCTGCCTAGGTCTGCAGTGATTGTTGCAGTAAGAGTGAGCAGTGTTTTGAAGTTCTAAAGCATAATATATTAGTGGCTTAGTTAAAATGGTGGACGAAAAGAAGCCTTATGGGTCATTTTACTAGAAAAGGAAGATAATGCACACCTAATGTAAGCCACTCTGAACAAATGATTAATTTCTCTATTTGTACACTTAGGATCAGGAAAAGAACCACGTGTACAAGATAATTTTTTGGGATTCAGCCCAATACACTTTGACAGAAACCATAACAAGAAGACTATTAAGTCATTTGAAAGTATTGAATGCATAATTCCATAAAATGTACAGTGTGGGCATAGAGATCATAGTGGGGCGAATGTAAGAGGCGTCCTGAGCAGGATACATAAGACGCCCGCCTATCTGAGAGAAAGTTGGTCTATCTGGTCTCGTGGTCAAGCCAGCCGGGCAGGCGGACGACAGTGGCTGCAGTTAAAACTACTGTACCTTATCCCCCCCATCCTGGCTCTAGCTGCCTTCACCCTTCCTTTCCAGAGTGCCATTGTCCTGCAGTAGGGTGCTTCCCAAATGTACTCTTGACTCGTGCGTTTCCTTCTACCTGCAAAATCACTACTGCGTAGAGGCGAGCACCAAGTGCTCATGACAAGGAAATGCCTTGTGCTCTAATAGTAGCCTCAGTACCTTACATATTTATCATTTATCGTGCACTATAGAAAAGGGCATTTAAATAAAATCTTCCATTCATTCCATTTTCTCGCAAAGATGTGCCATCTATCATTTTCAAAGGCCTTTAAATAAGGTTTACGTAATGTTATGTAATAAACTCATAATATAAATATACGTGCAGTTTTCCACAGTCAATGTCAATAGGCCTCTGTGAGAAAACCAGACATGACTATCTTACAGGAACAGTTCTTTCTTTCCTGTTTAGACAGCACAATTAATGATATTAATGAAGTAAGAGTGGCAAAATATACAAAAGATTATCTGGTTTAAACAAGAGTACCACAGTAAAAATTAATTTATTCAACAGAGTAATTGTAAACTTTAGTTGCAGGATGCTCGCCGTCAACGGAAAAATAAAATTTGAACACATTCATAAAACACACACCGTAATATAAATAATAATAATAATAATATTGATGATGAGCCGACAACCTGAAGGTTGTTATGAACCCCAGACCATTCGTGGCGATGGAAGCACGCGCATGATGACAACAATGTTGATTCTGCGGTGGTTTACCATTCCCGTAATTAAAAAAGGCCACAATAAAAACGCTGGTTTCACCAAAAAGAAAGGCCTTAAGTCATGTTTATATACCATGGTCGTTACCATATTTTTATTGAAAAATAAATCTTTTGCCACTTACAACGGAACCACCAATATTTCATAGTCAATTTTGTTACTTCTGTTACAAGTCATTATTCCTTCAAATTAGGAGTGTTGACATGGCTCAGTGTCTAGAAGGGGGATGGTGGATTTTACCTCAACATAGCTTCCTAAATATGTCAACGAATGACATAAGCACACAACTTAAGATTTCTGTTTGCAGCTATTGTGCCATATATAAATGTTAATGAAAGTAAATAATTTAATCTAAAATGTCC
>NQII01000083.1:31621-81078 GCA_002778355.1 Clitarchus hookeri | reverse complement strand
CCAAACTTATAACCAGCTTCCAGAAACTTTAATTTCAGGAAATCGTATGTACATTGTGTAATTGTTTAAGAAAGGTTCAAAATTACTTATAATTACAAATAAATGTAATAACCCCTGCGTACGTTTAAAATAAGGGTGGCATTTTTTTGCAGCACGTTAAAAAAATTCTGCACTGCTTATCCCAAGAATATTCTAGATGCATGTTCCAAACATTTTGTTACTAGGATTATTGTTTATATTACCACATGGATGCAGTGGTTTGAATTTCGACATGTATGATTAAAAATGCCTTCATATATATATACGTAAATTTACAGAACATAGGATGGTATTTCAAATTACATAATTGATAAGCATAAATATTTTTGTGTTCTACAAATATTTAAGGATGTGGCAAATATATATTTTCCTAGCACAGTAATTTAAATATTGAAATAGTCGTGCACAGGCATGCACACGTAACATGCTCACACCGATTTTGGCACGTCTAACGTCAGGGAAGGGCATGGACACACACCGCCGATCGCCACGCGGCCACTGCCGTGGACCGCGCTAAGTTGCAGGTGTTCCTCGCAGGTCGCGCACCAATTGGAACAATTAATTGTACAAAGTTTGAAGCGTCTTTTCACGATCATCCTCCTAATGGGACACCACGGCGACACATAATTCCTCCAATCATCGGGCAATCTACTCTCCTCGCCTCCCCTCTACAAAAACAGCATTACAGGTATGTCTCAAACATCCTCAGTCTTCATGTGTTACCCCACATAAGGCAACCACCTGTTAAAAACTTTATGAAAGACCACCCTTTTAAACACACGGTTCACATATGTGTGAAATATCTGCGTCATGATGCAAATGTTAGTGACTGACAGACTGATAAGGGAGTAGGAGTCGTACGTATAATTGAATATAGTTAACTCTTAGCTGGGAATAAAATAATAATTTTAACAATTTAGCATGCTAGCACATATGATTAGAATGCATCTACTTAATAAATTTAAAAATAATAAAATAAACAAAAATCACATTTGTGTAATATTTTAATCAGTTATGTTCCTACCCCTATAATATCAAATCTCCATCTAGTTAGGTATATTTGATTTAATTGCAAAAATGGAAGGTATGTTGAAATCCTTAAATTCACGACATGCGTATTTATAAACTATATTTTTAACATACACATTTTTTGACTGCGTAATCTAAAATAAGTGGAACTGTAAAACTTTTCCTGGGTGTCCATTTTATTTATTTTATTATAAATTTCTACACCTCATATCTGACAGATAGCCAAGTTTGCGTGAATTTTTGATGTAATGTATTTGAACATATGTATCGCTGTATTTCTCATAAATGCCACCGTAATTTCAGTATGTTACTTGCACATATATGGTGTTTCATAGAAAACTAGATTTATGTGTGTTTTATAAAAAAAATTATGAAAATAAGTGTTATTGAACTTTTGATAGTTGCAGCTGTAAAGACAATTTGTTATTGATGCACTGAACAAACAAATGATTTCAAAGCTGGTTTTAGGATATAAAATGTTTTTCCTGTATAATCCCAAATACAGCTGAGATATAAAAAACTGCTGATTACTAAAGTGTAATGTGTGTGTTTATATATAATATATATATAATTTTAGAAAACTGCATGCTTCTCTTTGGCACTTTGTCACATTCCGTTCAACAGCATTACTAAAACAGAAACAATTAAACAGAAATTATTCAAGTTCAACTGAAAACACATATCCGGGTCATGATTATGCTGCACATTTTATGGATAGCTAAAAAAATAGTAGAGCAAAAGAGATTACACTTTGTAAAAAAAATTATTGTTCATGTTAAGGCAAGTAACAATAATTCAGTCTTCCAAAATATATTTTTCAACATTGTCAAAAGTAATCAATTAATTATTATAATTAATCCACGTTAATTAATTGATTTAGCAACATTTTCTGCTGTCCCTGCAACATTAAAATATATAATGCATTTACTAAATTAAAAATCACACCTTAACAATAATTGACAAAAATTAACAGTAATAGGTACAGACCTGAAAAAATACCATTTGCGATAAAACAAAAAATAACGCAAATTTTAGTGTGAATAGAGCGATTTTTCCCATTTTACTACAAATAAAGCTAATTTGAAAAATTACACCGATGTTTACTTGAAACTAAAACTATATTCGCGGAAAGAGTGTTGCACAATGATCAGTTTTGTTGCTTTGCTAACAAAATACGGCAAAAAGCACACCGACACGCAATGAATGTTTATATCACATTTTGCGGTTGAGGTTAGGAATACTCGTCGCACTGTTTACCAAATGTCCGCCGTATTTGTTGCAGCAACTAGTTATTTTTAAGTGTTAAAAATTTTGAATCGTGGATCACATTTTGTAGCTTTCTTTGAACGACAAACACGGTCGAGCATTTTTTTCCACATACACAGTTAAAAAATATAATAATCACCAAACAAAAGCGTTACTGTTATCAAAAGGCAGCAGGAATTATTACAAGGTCTTGACGACCATAGAATCTATGGGGCTAGAAAATATTTGACAGGAAGATTAAATTTTCATCACTGCTGTAGACACCTGAAAATTTTGCAAATGCTATAAATGCTAATTTTCACATCAAAAACCTGTAGTATTTTCGCAAATTATTATTTTATGTCACATAGTTGCTTCTTACAACATATTTTGTGTGTTATTTTGCATATTCGAATACGAATGCATGCAGTTGGTCAGTAGATTTCTCCAATTTATCACCCTAAACGAAAACATGTTTTACTTTCCGCAACGTGAGTTTACGGCCATAAATAACATGACCGCAAGTGATGCCACTTTGAGTTAAAGTTCTAGTGTACGGCCATGCAAAAGTTTATTTGCTCACTAGAAAATACAGCCGTTTTAGTCTTCACGTCTACCAAGCACCACATTATCTATGGAATTCGCGCCAACTAGCTTGCTGAGTTTGTTTACATTCATATCATCTTCACGTATTATCCACCAATTATTTATTATTTTACAAAGCGGTACTGCAGTCAAAAATGTGTTTTTATGCATTTATTTATGTAGAATAGATTTGTAAAACGAATTATCCCATATTTTAATCTAGTATTCTTCCAGCTAACTGTAATTTGTATCGTACATATTCTCTGTAAATATGTCCGGAAAAAAATGACACGTTTTGAACAAACAAAAGTTTTGTTAGCGGGCCTAACAAAAAATANGTTTTTGAAAGTTTAGATAGTACAAGGCATTTTTTTTTTTTTTTTTTTTTTTTTTTAAACACTGCTTATATAATTGGGTATAAATTGTTTATATTAGTCTCTTCATGAAACAGTATGCCCTTACCAGTGCATTGTGACCGTTGTTCCAGGTGTCAGACAGAATACAAAATCTTAAGTAAGAAAATGTGAAATGGATTTCAATGTCGTCTGTTGATTAAGGAAACTAGTAGGCTTGTCTTAAAAACGTGGCTGTATTTTCTCTGGGAGTAGTTCAGTTTGTATGGTTCCGATATTCTGAATACCGGCCAGGACACTAGTTAGGTATTTTTGCAAGGAAATAATAGTTAAAAAAACTTCTGCTTTTCAATAGGAATAACACTGATAATTTCAGATTTTTACGAATAAAGTGATATTTCTCAAACTATGTATGTCCATGTAAAGAGGACACGAAAAAATGGAGCAATTCTCATGCAGAAACCTTTACATTTTTGCAGCAAGAAAATAACAGCTATTTTTGATAAAAAATACACATATTTTTTGAAAAAATAATACATATTTTTGGGAAAAATAACACATATTTTTGGGAAAAATAAGACCTATTTTTTCAGGTCTCTAGTAATAGGTTATCCCTAAGCATGACTAAAATATTGAACACAATGAAGAAAAAGAAAATGCTACTTATATATGTTGGAGAGTAAATTTGAATTACTACAACTAAACTTATAAAGCTTATTTCTATTGGTCGGCCATCTTGCCTTTNAAAAAATGGAGCAATTCTCATGCAGAAACCTTTACATTTTTGCAGCAAGAAAATAACAGCTATTTTTGATAAAAAATGCACATATTTTTTGAAAAAATAACACATATTTTTGGGAAAAATAAGACGTATTTTTTCAGGTCTCTAATAGGTTATCCCTAAGCATGACTAAAATATTGAACACAATGAAGAAAAAGAAAATGCTACTTATATATGTTGGAGAGTAAATTTGAATTACTACAACTAAACTTATAAAGCTTATTTCTATTGGTCGGCCATCTTGCCTTCTCGGCCAATAACAATGCTTCATATACAATACTGTTATCTTCTACTGTGATAAATAATGAATACGTGTGTGAGCATCGTCTCCTAATAAAACTAATATAAAACATTCAGAAAACTGTGTCTGAGTTAATTTAAAAACCTTCACAATATACATATCACAACTCTTGGTACAAATACCTGTGAATGAATTATTTTATATCACTGCTGTATAAATCCTTTTCAACACTGCTTGATATCTCTTACAAGACCTGCTTTAGGATGTCGTGCGTGGGTCAACAAGTTCAGGCAAAATAAAAAATCCACGCCACGCTCAATTTTCTGGACAAGAATGCCTATGGGATCCAAATGACAAAAAAACATATCTTTCTTTGCATGATTTTGATACATGAATTTGATACGTGAATCTGTCATCCTGTTTCTGGTGAAGTTCGACGACAGAACTTTATTTTATTTTGTTCTATTGCTTGTTGGAGTGTGACCCGTGGTGCAATGAAAGGACATTTGATCTTAATAATGGAGTGACTGTATCATGCCATCTGGAGTAGCTGCTAACTAAGATAGATCTCTATCAACAAACAACCCTGACACAATCACAGTTTTGCCTTGTGCCTTTGCTAGTTGTTGAAGAGCTAAAGGATCTTTTTTCAATCTGTACTTCATGACTTTTGTTCCTTCAAAAATGTTGCACAGTCTTTGCTCTTGGAGCTGATGACTTAATTTAACAAATACAACCAAAATATGAAGCTGTTTACCCTTTTGATCGTTCAGCCAAATATGAGAGATGTACTATGCTGTTGTGTTGGCCCACAGAGAATTTTTGTTACAGTTATGAAGGCTCATCTTTGTGACTCAGAAATTCTAAATTAACATTATCAAAGCAACAGTCTGGACCAGTCACATTTTAACTTCTTATGTTAAAGTTTTTTTAGGTTTCCTTGTTGCTTTTTCCTTTTATGCACTGATCTTTTCTTGATACGAATATTGTTAGTGGGATATAAGCCTGGGCTTTGAAGTGTCACCTGTTTATGATAACAGAGATATTGTATCTTGTATTGTACCAGCCTCGCAAAGAAAAGTTCATCCTGTTACCTCTTACAAATCTGCAAAGAATAGAGTTGGATCTTTCAACATCATTTGTAGAAATGCTATGAACAAGACAACTTAAATATACTTAAATTAATTCAATAAATAAATATTGAAATAATAAATAATTTAAACCCCAGAATGATATTTCTTATTTGCATACGCAATTTTGCGTTCAATTCAATTATCCCAGCTTTAAAAGACTTAACATTTTGATAATAAATAACCAAAAAATAAGAAACTAAACCTAAACCATCCTACTGGTGTGGTGGGCAGTGAGGTTCTTCGCTAACATTATTACATCCCATGCACCTACTGTTTTCAGTTCCTCCACTACACATACTTCAGCATCCTTTGGTCCCCTCTTTCTTAGCAGCTTATATGATCACCAAAAACCCGTCCTTTTGCAATTCATTTATACTTTCATATTGCAAAAGCAAATTTTGAGTGCATTTTATGGCACCTGTCACTGCAAATCAAAGATGCAACTGACTGTCAGGATCTAAAACCTGTCTGACTGCAGCACACACCGGACAAACAGCAATTTTAGTTTAAGAAGAGATATCTCTCAGTCTGCGGTTGTAGTTTCTGATTATATGATTCTTTCATTCAATTTTTGTGGTGTTGAAATTAGGTCCGTATGATTGATTTGCAATCAGTTTCATCACGCTACTGTCGTCATCATGCGTACATACAAAGAAAACTGTGATTTAGTTAAGGGGCAACATTTTGTACTTTTACAAAGAAAATCTTTGGCAACCCTGTTGCCAAAAGAGTCTTTTGCAGAACTATAAAGGTTTTTCTTGTAAAAAAAATATAATGACAGTCTAAGTAGCCGTGCAATAAATAAATAAATAAATAAATATATATATATGTAAAATTAAAAAATACAATGATCTAAGTAGCTGTGAAATATATGTATATATATTTGTAAAATTACAATAGATAATCTTATTTTGAATACATTGGTAAGTAGAGAATGTAAAACCATATTGTTTAACTGCTTTCGAAAACAATTAATTTATAACAAAACTATGATACAGAAATTAACATTGATATTAATTTATAAAATATGTGACAACCCAGACTTGAACCCACCCAATTTTAGTTTTGAACCTACAACCTTAACCACTACACCAACCCATTATACAGTTTGGATTGTTCTTATAAGAATTAAAGTAAATATATCTTATCTTGGCAAAAATATTAAACATTTAATTATTTATTTAATAAAAGTCTATAGGCGGATTGCACATTTTCACATTCACCGTTTGATCATTTCAAAATATATTCTCATATGAAACGTTGAGTCGGGAAGACATTTCCTGGCTTAACATATGCACAGAATTTTATTACAGGCTGTTAGGATAGTTTAAAGTATTAGGAGAGAGGGAATACACAGACATAATTGCATGAACGCATAGAATTTTCTCTCCTGGTAAAGAATGCTAAAGTGTAATAAAATAACACTACAAGAAAAGACAGCCTATATATTTATTTTAATTAATGTTCATTATTCACAAGCAAGAAATTTTCCAAGCAATATCTTTGGACTTTTACAATGGTTTGTAAAAGTACAAAGTAGTTTATTTTAAAATTTGCAACAATTTTTTACAGTGTAGTGGGAATTATTTAGATAAGGTTTACCAAACGTGGATAATTTGCGACCTGTCATTCAACGACCGGAACCTATTTTATTGCCACTAGTGCTGCACCTTTCTCCAAAACATAATTCATTTCACAAAGACTTACTTGAATTTCTTTGCAACCTAGTTATGGACAGCCACTCACAATTTTAATTATAAATGCACGTGAGAGCTTAAAAACTGGAATAACACATTTGAGACAGAATATGTCTTTCCGTGAACATGTAACAAGCAAATGATAATGTGGTAGTAAAAACTTTCCTATAATTATTCGACTTGTACAGTCCAGGTACTACTGTCAATCTATATTAATGGACAAACTGTCACCCAAAAACTAATAGACATATTTGCCATGAATGCAGCAATTAATTTGCAAAGGATCCTAGTAATTTATAAGTTTGTTGTCGCTCATGTATGAAATGACACAAGGTATTTTGCTGTTTTTTGCCTAAAGAGTACCGAAAAATTCAAGGGATTCGTTAATGGCAGAAATTTGATTTTGTTCAGTCTATCCAAATTTGCTGCGCAGTAAACATCCACACAAAAAACTGAAACGTTGGTATTCAGCAGCACATTATGTTAATTTTCAGATACATTCGGTTTCACATGAGTTTTTAATAAATGTTAATACCTCCCATTCATATTGCTGTCAATACTTAATGTGGGGTGGGACGTAAGATATCTGAACTTTTTATTTAGGCAGGGAATGGATATATATTCATTTTCATGAAATTCCTTGACAATACAGAACATTTCAGCGAATTATAAAATCATGAAAGTTTACCCAGTTTATGTTGTCTGCTCTGTCAACCTCTCTTTAACTACAAAAGCGCTAAAAACCTAATATGAAAACTGCCACCCAAACCTTATACAGTCACAGTAGTCTGCCGCTATCATATTTATACTTTTGTTGACTTATATTAATGTAAACCTATGCAGTGGAACAGCTTATAATTTTTAGTGTAACCAAAACATAACAAAATATTAAATAGCAATCATCATTAAAGCAGTCTATGATTTAAAAATTAAAATACATGGATCAGGTTCTATTTTCTACGTTGTATGAATTAGGTAGTTGCAATAAATTTTGATATGTAAATCCATTTTCGACTATTTCTATTATTTTAGTGGCATTGCTTTACTCATTTACCAGTTGTGTTTTTCACCAAATAGAATTGATGCATGTGACCTTAGCCTAGTTTTCTTCTCTTGTCTCCTTTCATCGTGAATAGCTTTCATTTTTCCATTAATACAATATCATTACTAGAAAGAAAAAATTACAATTTTTCACGTAGCAATAAGAATACCATGTCTCCTTCACGCGGCTCAGTATACTTCACGTGACTCAATTCACACGTGTTTACTGCACATCCTGTGCTGCAAGAGGGAGGAGTGGCTTAGCGTGCCAGAGCTGGCCCTTTATCTGTCATTCCTTGCTTTGCAGACTGGGGCGGTCAATGGATGAAAAAGAGGGTTACCTGATGGACACTAAGCAAGTGCAAAATATGCTGTAGAAATACGGGTTTCTCTCAAAATTTATTGCTGTGACCCTATCATTTTCCTAGTGCAAATGTACAAAACTTCACACAGTCCGCTATAAAAGTTTCACGCCACTTTTCTAAGTACATTTTAAGATACAAAAGCTTGAAAAGCCCCCCCTTTTTTTTCCGAAGACCTTTAAAATTATGTTTTCTTTATGTGGGGTGCCTTGAAAATGGTTTGCAGGCCTAGACTATTGAAAAATAATTTCTTGTCTTCCGAAAACAGATTGCGAACACGTGATGCATTTTCTGCGAAATGTGTATTTCAGACACACTGCAACACTGTTCACTCATTAGGTAGACAGGCGCCTCAATACAAACCTTCGGGCATTTGTCGCACCATGTAGTGCCCATTATCTTATTTTGGCAGTTACTGATGCTGCTCAACCCTGCAGAAAGCAGTTGCATTCTGGACATTGTGCAAGAAAAGTATAATTATTTGTCTGCCTCTACTCAGTAACCATCTGTGCTAGAGGGCAAAGGAACACTTAAAAAGCAAACTTGTGGGTAGGTGAGACTGAAGGCGAGACTCCTTTTTGCTACCAGTCTGGTAAAATATACAGTGCTCTGTACGAGATTAGTTGATCCCAAAAACTGATGCATTCAGAGAGAACACTACATTAAGTTTGACCAGGAAGATGAAAAATTTTAAGTTTGTGTGTTGTGTAACTGTGATCTGTGTCAACATGATTGGCAAAGTCTTGCAAAGAGAAGATATAAACATATCAAATGTATTTGAATACGTCGTAAAAGTTTCTGTGAAGATATGCTATTGGAAAAAGGTTTTGCAGACACAATGATTGATGCAAAGGAAATAGCTGAACGCTTGATATTGAGTCAAAGTTCCCAGTAGAATTACCAGTGAACCCCAGAAAAATAAAGCGCCAATCTAACTATGAATTGAAAAACCAATCTACTGTCATTGTGGAACTGAAAAAGGCGATAATAATAATAACAATAAACAAGAAGTTACCAGTGTAACTAATAAGCCTACTTTCCTCCACATGAACGCAAATAATTTTGATGATGGTCTTAAAAGTTAAGATGATATGTAGACCACGACACCTAGTTGACAGTAATATCAGAGTTAGAACCAGAAAGATATGCAACACTATTAAGAAAATTATAAGTAAATACATGCCTTACCTAAGACTCAATCTCTGAAATCGTCATACCATGAGCTGACGTAACATTAGCTGGTGTGCAACCAATTGCATTATGGAGGTAGGACAGAGAGCATCAACTTCTGCTGTAATCAGTCTAATGTTTCAGTAGATAGGGTTTACTATCTGACATATTTAAAGCTATCATGACTAGATGGAGATTTTTGGAAATTTGCCATTGCGATGCAAATGTCTGTCATGGAAAAAAGAAGACTGAACACGAAAAAATACTTAAAAAAGACAAGTCAAAATTACTGTATTTGGGTGAGTTTTTTTGTTGTCTTATTTGTATAGCAGATAACTAACCCGTGTCATCTTATGTGTTTTCGGTTGGTTGTATAGAAAGGTTGGGACTGAATTCTACCAACAAACTTTGTGAGGTGATTCTTTAAGCAAAATCAAGTGGCAAATACATACGACACGTTGTACCTAAAATAAATAATAAGGGTGAAATAAGTCCCTGAAAATTAAAATTTGGGAAAGTATTTCAGCAAAATATAAAAAACCAGATGAGATGAAAGTACAATTCACGGAAAATTGTTTTATGTTATAGGGATCTTCAAACTATGAGCAAACACACAATAATAACACTCCCCATTATGACAATAACAGGGGTGGCCATCCTCTCATTGCCGGCAACTTCGTTATCATCTGGAATTATGAACGTTTGATGCTGGTTTATTGTGCAGTATGACCTACGAAAAAAAATGGCCCCCTTGTTGCAACTGCCTAGAACCCACCATTTCCGTTTGAAATGCACACAAAAATTCTGCTAGATTCTACTGCAGCAATGCAGTGCCTAGTATGCTGGCAATACTAACCTACATGCGGTATGGCCACTGCACAGCTGATGGTGGCAGACAACGTTTACACCTACTGTAAACAATGTGTACCATACATTAATAAGCATACACAACTGTTCACATTTGAGACAGTCGGTGTGTGATTCCATGCAGGACGTAAAGATCTTGGTATTGTCTCAGCACCTGGAACTGTATCGTTGCTGCTGTGCACTGTGCGGGCTTTTAAACGTTGAAACATTTGGTGCAGCAGCATAGAGCGATGCCGTTACTACGCATCACATTTAAGTGGTATCAGGTACCACATTGCATTTGACAACAAAAGCTGTGGCATTCCATAGGTTTTATTGGAGAAATATGCATCACAAACACATTTATAAGAAAGGCTCGAAGGTACGGCTCCCATGTTTGATGCACAGTTCACATCGCAGCACCAACAATTGTCGGACATGCTTGAAAACACCCTTATTGTCCCGAATAATCCTGACAGCTGCAATGATGCGGGCAATGAGGTCCTCTTCAGATTCCACCGCGGTTTCATACACCAGGCTGCGCATGTAACTCCAGAAGAAATAGTCCAATGGACTCATATCTGAGGATCGTGGAAGCCAGGGAACAGGACCCCCACGGCCTATCCATCGTCCAGGGAATACGAGATTCAGGTGAATGAGCGCACGTTGAGAACTGTGGGCTAGGATGCCGTTGTGCTGGAACCAAATGGCCACTCGTGTTTGTAAAGGGACCTCTTAAGAGTAATGTCGGCAGAGTTTCCTGCAGAAATGCAGCGTACACATTGCTGGTGAGACGATGTGGTAACAGGTAGGGCCAACCAACATGTGATGTATTACCCCCGTTTAGAAGTCACTGAATCGCTGGTGATCCCCGTGGACGAATGGGGTGCGAGGATTGACATCCACCCACTCGTGGATATTTAGAAAATTCTATATACCACCACGTTGAAAGGAAGTTTCGACAATGAAGAGAATGTTCTGCGTTGTTCCAGAAACCATGCTGCAAACTCCACGCATCGAGGATAATCTGCAGGATCTAAGGCATGCACATGTTGTACATGGAACGGATGCAGTAATTGCTCATGAAGCACTCGACCAATAGTGCTGTGGCTTCTGTTAAGTACTCTTGCAATAGTATGCGTACTCACACGTGGGTTATTCTCAACATGCCTCAACACATCCTCTTCAAACATGGCTGTCCTCGCTGTTCGTCTGCACCCTGCATTCGGTCGTCTCACCTCCAAACTTCCACTTTCCCTCAAATGTTGCTCCACAGATGCAAATTTGGTGTGGTGTGGCTGCTGTCCATATGGAAATCAATCTCTGTACATTCTTTGCACTTTTCGTCCATTTCCCTCTGCCACACCGTAGACGAGTAGCATATCTGTCAGTTCCGGCCACGTAAAGCGGTCCATTTTGTAGACACAACATGCACCTTGACCAACAGAAATTGGATACATTATGGGGTGCTCAGATATTTTATACAATTCGTCTAGGGGTTTAATGGGCCGCATTCGCTATAGCGCCTTTAGTGTTGTGATAACTGTCGCGCCAAGCGTGGAACTGAACATGTCAAACCGTACAGAGAAAGCTTGCACAGTCTGTACACAGATGTTTTATACTACATGCTGTATATGACATCTGGTTAGAGGCTTGCTCGCAAGTGTTGCATTATAGGAACTTTACTTTCAACTGTCGACATGTCGTTAGTCAAACGTAACACTTATTTACGCGCTAATAATACAGTATGGCTGCCTGTAGATTTTTAATTTGTGCGTTTAATCTCTGGTCGAAAGCAAAGTCATTAGACACAGGAACATACAACTAGGCACTTGAAAGGAAATGAGGAAAGATTCAGCCATGGCCTTTATAAAATAACCATCCCAGCGTTTGCCTGGAGTGACTTGGGGAAACCATGGCAAACTGAATTCTGGATTACCTCACCAGGATTCAAACCAGCATCTTCCCGAATGCGAGTTTAACATGCTATTGTTGCCCCACTTTGCTCGGTCTCCGACTTATTAATGACGGGAGATGTTTATACGAACCGTCAGGACTAATAAACGCTTGATGATTGTTTATTTAACAATATGACCTAGGTAACACACAGGGCCTCTAGACGCAACTGCCTAGGACCACCGCTTTAGTACAAAACGCACATACATAAAACTTCAAATGCAGCGATACATGTCCAGGCGTATAACCAATAGTCTTTTACAGTACACAGCAATATGGTCCCCGGTACGTAGGCAATACCAATACTTCATATAGGGAAGGAGTCTCGCATAGACTGTTGTCAGTAACACATTGTCGGATGCAGTATTGTAAGCCTTTTAATGCATGGTAGTTGTTTAGCATACCAGTCAACTTTAGGAAATAATAATTAGGAAGATTTTGTAAACGCAATAAAATAAATTAAATTTTTTAATAAAAATTACGCTAAACAATGCAGGCTTACCATACATACTACCACCTAACATAAAAATGGCCCATTATGCTTTGCTACACTAATAACATTACTAAAAACATAATATGTTAATATTTTATAACCTTTTCACTTTCAGTGGAATGTGAAATGAAGCATCAGAGCACAGCAATTTTAAACATGTAAATAGCACCTGTAGCTTTCTCTAAGACGTCTGCATTGCGCTGTTAGCTTAATTGCTTAGTCTGCACTAAAATAATGAACTAAAACTATCTTCCTATTTAAGTTATAGCACTATGGCTTATACAACTATTATCTATTTTAAGTAGTAGTATTCTGCTGTTTATGTTGAAATGGAACACTGTGGTTTTAAAGAAGAAGATGTGGCTTTCTTTAGAAATTCTGCAATAAAATTTCTTCAAATATTGAGCAACTTTTCACAGTTTTTGCTTTCACAAAACTTGATAGCAATGCTTTTAGAAAATCAAGCAACATTTCTCTGAAAATATGAATGTGTGGAGATGCTGACTGAAGAATTACATACAGTTTTTCAACTGTTGGGAGGACACCTAGGAGAAATGCACTAGATGCTTTATTTAGGTCAGAAGAAAGGAACATAAATAGTTTTCCTTCCTGATTTACAAAAGGACTTGTATTCTTCAGAATAGGAGCATCACTATTTGCTGATGTCAAAGCAATTCTCTTACTGCTGGAATCAGTAGCAGAACCCCAAATTCTTCCTTTTTTCATTAATGTTTTTTTTGGACATATCCCATCAGGCGTTGAACAGGATGATGAATGTAGTTAGGGAATTTTGTAAGAGGTGAGACTCGAAGACGAAGGTTTCTTATTTACAACCTCTCCCTTAAAGAAACTAAGCAATGGTTTGCACTGTTCAAAAACCCTCAACAAACTTCTTCCAAGAGAAAGCCATTTCGAACAGACACGCTTGAGTATTTTCTTCACTTCGGTATCATGGAGATCTCGAAATTTTTGTAACCTTTCTTTTCTCTTTGAACTCTTTTTCCAAATTATAAAAAATGCCCACAAGAATGACATAAACTTTTACTGGCAAAGCAGATGCAGCCTTTTCTGCAGATAAATTTATCAGGTGACCAATGCAACCAATTAAAATAAGCTCAGGATGTTTCTCTTTCAAAACAACTGCAACACCATTTTTAAGGCCAACCATTACAGCTGCATTATCTGCATAAAAAGCCATGCAGTGTTCATCAGGAATGTTATTGGATTAAAGTTGTGCAAGCACTAAATTACCTATATTCCGTCCAGTAGAATGAACAGAGTTTGTCGGTCAAATTCTATCGCACCATATATATATTCACAAGGGTTATTCGGAGAGCAAGGTCTGAATCACCGTAGTTAATCAAATGTAGCGCAAACATTGTAACGTGCATGCACACAGACTCCCGGCATGCCTTGCTCGTCAAATGATGCAATTTGCATTGGTATTGTTGCAGTGTGCTGTTTACAGTGTCAGTTCAAAATGTTTAAAACAATTGATCAGCCTGCCGACTGTGAAATACAGTTAGTGATTCATTTTTGACAGAAAGGAACGTTTCAGCAGCGGAAGTTCATTGACAGATAAGTCAAGTGTATGGCCCCAATGCGATGAGTGACAGCAAAGTGCGTACGTGGGTGAGAGCTTTCAGGGACGGACGGGAAAATGTCCATGATGAACCGTGATCAGGCCGACCACCAGTGATCACAGAAGATTTGGTCAAAGCAGTGGACGAAAAGATTCGTGAAGACCGGTGATTCACCATTTCAACTTTAGCATTGAAATTTCCGAATGTGGGTAGAACAACTTTGCACAAAATTGTCTCTGAAAATCTGCAATTTCACAAATTGTGCGCACATTGAGTTCCCAGGCTTCTTACTGAGGAACACCAAATGAAAAATATGACTTGTACTCTTGATTTTTCGGACCGATATAAGGAAGGTGACCAATTTTTTGAGAAGATTGTCACAGGTGACAAGACATGAAAGAAGCAGTTACAGGCTGGTTATCCTCACAGGCGGCAGACGTCTATGACTTAGCCACACAAAAGCTTGTAGAACGTTATGACAAATGTTTAAACAAATATGGAAAATATGTAGAAAAATAGAGAAACATGTAAGGTATTAAATAAAAAAGTTTTTTGAAAAAAATCCATGATTCCTGTATAAAAAAAGATAAACTTAAAGATCTTAAATTTTATTTCCCAGAAAGCCTTAGTGTAAGCATGATATCAAGATTCATTTTAGTGTTTTGCCTAGTTTCTGGACATCACAAGGCTGCCAAATTATGTCCATCCTGTCTTTAATAATTATTGAACTCTGCGGCACACTGTTTTGTGCTTCAACTGGCTCATTAAGCTGACTTTTTGTGACTCTACATTAATTGAAGGATGTGAACTGTTTAACTTGAAATAAATTACGGTGGAAATTCTCAAACACTTGAATTCTTTTAGTATGGTGCCTTTATTTAAGTCTCATGTGTATACCAAGTGAGTAAAACCGAGCTGTGATTTCCAGTCGCCAAATCTGACGTCTGCGACATTACAAACACAGCTGTCCAACTGCAGGGCAATAATTGTAAACATGCCTGAAGATTCAGTGTTACAAACATAGCAGCAGTATAATATCAGCTACAATTCTACACTGCAGTTCAGAACGATGAAATGCGGTGAGCGGCGCGAAGCAGCAGTTGCAGATAAAAACAAAGGATTCAGGTACAGGACAACGGAATACAGTCACTAAAACGCCTGTTCCAGCAACGTACAAGGTAATAATTTAACAATATACGTCAGGGAAATCATCAATGAAGCCACCAGTCAGTAAATTTGTCACATTTTATTTTATTTATTATGTTAATATATAGACTATGTTGTTAATATTTACTGATATTGTTAAAGTATATGTTCAATGTCGGGCACTTATTGATCCATGCTCGGTCTAATAAAAACTGACACAGTTTTCAAATAATACAGTAACTTTTAAACACGAAATTCAGCATAATCAGCAAGATATTTCCAGTTTTCTTGTGTCTTTACAACAAGGAATTCAGGAGGTTAAACAAAGTAGGCATATTGAACAAGGAATTCAAGAGGTTAACAAGGAATTAGAGGCACTGGAAGTCAGGCTATACAGCAGGAAATTAGGGTCTTTGGACAAGGGCTGAAACACAAATTAATACAAGAAATTAGGCATACCGCAAAAAAAAAAGTCGGGGAAAAAATTGCAGGATTAATAACACGGCTAGAAAGCTAGGGGGTTGAATCGGAACAGATTAGGACAGAAAATGCAACCACATTAACTGCCCCAAGTAATGGTAGTAAAAATATAGATATTATGTTACAGAGCCAGATCAAAATTGCTAGCTGCAATGATTTAAACAGTAATTTTATTACTGGTTGTGACAAGTACGGAGTGTAGAAATGTAGAAGTTATCAATTGTGACAATGCAGGTAAAGGGTTTCATACTGAGTGTAGAAAGGCTTTAGGTTACTCAGTTCCTTTATGTGAAAATCAATTGCTGCACAGTTTGATCATTTTAAGAAGAGTATATCTAACCGTTCAGAATTAAATGCACCAATGAGAGAAATTAGGTTTGGGGGTGAAACAACAGGCTTACGACGAATAAAAGCTACGGCTAGGATCCGCTGTTGTGTTACACAATGAAAGGTTTGTTGAGAGCACAGTAAAAACAGTACAAGGTTATTGTGAGAGTGGGGGTACCCTAGAATGAAACACCATGATGATGTCCTAATTGAAACAAATACAATTGTAAGACTAATCGCAGACTTGTTTACAGTGCATGATGAATTGTTCAGGGAAATTTTGTAAGGTGAAAGAAAAATCAAAATACAGGGTTAGAAAAGTAGCGAGGAAATAGAAAAGGGGAAAAAAGGGGTAAAGTTAAGACAGTAGGAAAAAGGAAAAGAATGCAATACTCAATAAGGAAGGTTGTTCGGGAAAAGAAAGGAAAAGGAAAAGAAAGGAAAAGGAAAGGGGACACAAAGTGAGAATGGCAGGAAGGAAAAAAAAAAAAAAAAAAAAAAAAAAATCTAATGAATGCAGACAGTCTGCAACTTAGTAAAATAGGTAGTTATATTTTTTAATATTTTTCTTGTACAGTAATAATGTAAGAGTGATAATGTTTTGATTTTGAGTGAAAATTCTTTTGTTATATGAAAGATCATATTATCAGATTGAGGAAAAAGTAGCTGGGATAGTCAACAATGAATGATGTATTACATTATTATGGTTAATGCTGGCCTGTAAAGGCAATTATTTTGTAAGAAATTATTAATGTGAAACTAAGAGTGGTTATTTTCATGTGTCTTAAAGAGAAATGTACAATATATTAATGTAGGGCACTAGTGAATGTCTTCATGAGAGAATATTTAAGAGTAGTTAGGAGGTTAAGGGAAAAGAGTAAAGAGGGATGAAGTAAATAGAGTAGTACAATGTAAGGAAAGTTACAAAGAAAGAAATGCATAGTTATGAGGATGTAAGAAAAAAAAANGATCATATTATCAGATTGAGGAAAAAGTAGCTGGGATAGTCAACAATGAATGATGTATTACATTATTATGGTTAATGAAAGGTTTCAGACTTGCTGGCCTGTAAAGGCAATTATTTTGTAAGAAATTATTAATGTGAAACTAAGAGTGGTTATTTTCATGTGTCTTAAAGAGAAATGTACAATATATTAATGTAGGACACTAGTGAATGTCTTCATGAAGAGTAGTTAGGAGTAGTTAGGAGGTTAAGGGAAAAGAGTAAAGAGGGATGAAGTAAATAGAGTAGTACAATGTAAGGAAAGTTACAAAGAAAGAAATGCATAGTTATGAGGATGTAAGAAAAAAAAGTTATTATTATTTTTAAATAATGTAGTGTTCCCAAGAACATTTAACTGTAATAGTATCATCTTATGTATTTTAATATGTACTTATTTAGTGCTGAACTTGTCACATTTCAAGTGGTTTGCAACTTGTTGTAAATCTAGTTGTATTTTTTTTTTTATTATTGCAAACCTTTGTTTCAACATAAAAGTGATCATCTTATGAAATGGATATATAACAAACATAATGTATCTCCATTTGTATTATTTGTGTCACAATTGATTAAATAATTTTTCTATAAATTGTGTGGAAGGAAGAAACTGTATTAGCAGTAGTGTAATATACTAACATTTTTTTTTTTTACTGAATTTTGGAAAAAACATAATTAAGAAAACTTTTCTAATATACTCCTTTTTCGCAATGTTACATTGGTATAATATGATGTAAGAGTTCTAATTAATTTAGCAATACTGAATAATAAATAATGTAATTTAAAAAATGTCAATCATGAAAATTAGTTGAAAATTACTTAATTATACTGTACGTTGACGTAAGAATAGTAACGAATGAATATAATTTTACTGATATGTTGCAAATTCAATGTTAACAAATGCACCTAGAAGAAAAATTTAGCAATTAAAACATATACAAAGGTTGAGGTGTTTTAGTGTGTTGGGCTTTACTAATGTAGGTATGCAGTGGTAAAATATTGCTAGTTTTATGGTGTCCTTGGATCATAGCACAAAGAGTGTGTGTTTTGGTTGGGGCATGTTTGAAGCCCCTTTTTGTCAGCACTGGCTTAATGAGTAAGGCAGTGGCTTTTTGTAATTTTGAGCAGACCTGGGTCCCCTTTATAAGTGTTATGTGCTGATTCCAGCAAGGAACCAGAATGAGCAGTCTACCTATAAGAAACAATCATATCTTGAGTCGCTCTTCTTTAAGATCCAAGTGAATATTTTTCTTTATGTGATCGAGTTTGGTTACCAATTTGTACAGTAGTCTGCAGAGTAGCCACATACAAGATAGGTTTCTATTTGGGAAAGGTTTCTTCGAAATCTCTCCCAAACCGAGGGGGGTAATATAATGATGCAGTTAATATTGATTTAATCGAGACATTCGGTTAATTTTCTTTTGTTTTGCAAGGGACTGCTTATCAGTATTTGACGTTTTTTGCCATGTTAGTATTTTTATCTGTCATGCGTTTGCTTTTTCTGAAGTTGCAGTTGAGGTTGCATCAACAATCTGAGATAAGGGCTGTTACCAAATTCATAGACATTTTTTCCATTCGAGAATGTTCTAGAAATTTGATTGTTTAACTCCTATGCAGTTCGGCTGGCGTGGTAAAGTGTTTGCGAAAGGGTTCACATTATATCTAAAGGGATTCTGTACCATGCCATGCCCTTATTTGGTCAGGTTTGTGGCACCCTGGGGTGAGGAGTGGGGGTAGAGCACTTGGTGACTTAGCCGGGGCACCTGTTACCCGCTAACAGAATATGACAAGTTCTTGAAGAAAATGCACGAGGCCTAACTAATTTCTCCCACACCGGCAAGCACCAGTGACCGTTTTTTCTTTCTGCAACTTCAATTATCGGCCAACTTCTACCTACAAAATTATTTCCGCCGGTGTGGGATGTTACTAGGGTGCCAGGAGGGAAATGACATCCCTCCTGTCTTCATAATTTTCTTGTGATGAGAGTTTTTAGTGACTTGCATAATTAATGATCTCTGCGGCACTGTTCTGTGCTTCGACTGGCTCATTAAGCTGACTTTTTGCGACTCTGCATTAATTGAAGAATGTGAACAGTTTTCAACTTGAAATAAAGTACGGACAAAATTGTCAGACACTTGGATTCTTTTATTTTAGTATGGCGCCTTTATTTAAAAGTCTTGTGTGTCTACCAAGTGAGTAAAACCGAGCTGTGATTTCTAGTCGCCAAATCTGACATCATATTACATGCACAATGGCGTTCACTGAGCTAAAAATGTTTCATTGATCGCAAGTAAAATTTTAGCCAAAAGCCAAATAAATTTTACATTACTTTAACAACATAATTTAAAGCCAATTTTTTTTGGTATAATTTAAGTTTTGAATTATAACTTTTAGTTCTGAGTACTATTTACTTCCATTATCATCATCAATAACACTAACATACGTCCTACAACAACTTGTCAGCTGATACAATACTTTGCAGACGAGAGCAGTTACTGTTTACATAGTGTGTAGGTAAGTCACATGGTCTGCCAAAATTTAGTCTACTTATATGAATTTCTGTAGAAAAATGAATCACTGACCTGCTTGAACTCTGAGAAAAACATTTCCATAGCCTTAATCTATGATGTCAAGAGTTTCTTTATGATGGAAAGGGACGAGAAAGAGTAAAAACACAAAAAACCCTCGCTCTCCACAAAAACAGGACCATGCAATTTTTTCTGTAGCCCCAATCATGACTCTTACATCCTCATGCTGATGCTTTAATAATATACAATATGCTTCAGTAAGTATATAAAACCAACTGCCAGAAGTTGATGTGAATCTTACACAAAGAAGTTTAACTGTCAGTCATAAATATGCCACAGAAAATTATTAAGTGTTGTAGCTCAATGATTAAAACTAATGTGCAATGTTTCCAGAAAAGGAAAAGTTGAATCTCTTGTGGTTGACTATCATTTTAAGGTAAAAATGCCTGCCTAGTACTAAGAATTATATAGAAAAGGTTTGCAATATATGCCTATAAAACATGTACTCCTTGATTACTTTGCAGTAACAATGGAAATAAGAGAAAGTACACAAAACTGCAGGCTGAATTTTTGGCAAGGTGAACCCCCTAAAACCATGGAACGCGATAATGCAGTCTGACCTTGACATATCTGAAAGCAGCTATCTTCACCTCAAGGCAACCATTCACAGTTCATTTTATTCTAGTGTCTACAATGGGAGAGAAGAGATGGTGCTAACTTCTGCATGGAAAAAGGAAAGCTTTAAATTCCAATATCCAGAGAACTATGAAGGCAAAAGAATAAAATCTGCTTATTTATACATGATGTAGACTCGCAAAAAATTTGTGCCCCCTGTTAAATCCCAAGACTTTTCCAGGACTTCTGTGACTTCTATTACTGGTAGACACCCTGACATCGCACCGTAGCTGTATGATGCAACAAACAACATCAAAATATAAAATTAACTTACCTTCAATTTCATATCTTTTGCATTTTCTGGAAACTTAACATCAAACTTGATGTATAAATTCCCTCTTTCAAATGGATTCTTATAGTGTGGCATTCCTTCACCTTCAATACCCTTCAGATCACCTGTGAAACAACCAATGTTATGGACTTAATATCTCTACTTGCATTCTATCCACAACTGTACAACTACGTCTGCATCTCTTAAATTTGCAAATACAATAATGGATAATACATTAAAAGAGGCTACAGTAATTCATAATTATTTGTGATAAACAGAAATTTATTTCTTGTAAAGTAGATCTATGTAAACACTAAACAAAAAAGGTGTGCAATCAAATTTATAAACATCAACACACAGGAGATTGCTACTCTTCATCAATTCCTGAACGTATCAGATACTTTGAAGATTTTATGCAGAATGATACATTCAGTACACTTACAAGACAAGGATTTACAAATTATCTGATTTTTTGATAGAAAACTAATTTCAGCCCAAAGCATGTGTACTGCAAACAAGGCACAGTAATTACAATTAGACCTACCTGTTCTTTACTTTTTAACACACCATATCTATACATATTATAAAACTCAACGTCTCTCTATCTGTCTGTCTGTCTGTTAGTGCGCTTATCACTCGAGAACCACTAATCAGATTTACGTGTTGTTTTTTTAATTCATAGCTATGTTCTCTGGCTAGGTTTTAGTATATCTTTTGTTACGTAAAGTAACATAAGGAATAAGCAGTGACGATAATAGTGAAAAAAGGTTGCTGCAAGCGCACTCTCTTGCAATACGCTGTCTAAACCAATCCTCGCCTATACTTTAAGAGATATCAAAAGTTTTGTGAAAAAGAAATTTTTCGTGAGTTGGTTGACCGTACGTGGACGTGGGGACATGGAGAACCATGGCTGCGGCGGGTTGGGTGGTAAGGGGGGGGGAGAGTCGTGTGTGCTCGGCTGGCACTCAGTCGGCTCGTGTCGTTAGTAACAAACTAATCACGTTCAGGCATTTAAGTGCATTTATTGCGAGTCCGCTGCAAATTTTGATTTCAATTTATAAAAACATAAACAATAATTCTGTAGCTGTAGTCCAAGTGAGTTCCCTTAATTTTGCGTTGCCTTTCTTGTTAACTTTTTGGGCATATTTATTAGAGTTACATTTATACATATAGGCATTCGTAATTTTCATGAAAATATATTGAAGTGAAAAACTTGCGAGTGTTTGCAAAGTCATATCGCGAATAGATATTTCGAAAATACAGCACCACTGTTTCTTGTGGTTACTCTGCTGGTCATTACCAAAATGGCTGCAACCATAAACATTGTAATTGCTTGCTGAATGTCTAATAAAACTTCTACAGCACATATTTTGTATACATATATACTGCAGCGGGCGTAGAAGTCAAATATGGTGTTTTTGTGACTTTTGCCCATTTTTTGGTGCGCTCTAGCGGCGGAACGGTTGGTCGTAGAAAAACATGTTATGGACGACAAATGTAGGCAATTTTGTCTACTTTAATTTTGTATGGAATGCTCTTTTAAAAAAAAACCCATAGTTGCCAAGATATAAGCAGAAAACCAAAAAAAGTGCCAAAATGTTGAGGTTTTGGAAAAAAAAAATAACAATGTTCCGGGCAAATATTCTGTCAGCAACCCAAAAAAACGTAAGGAATGACAACGATTACACCTATACCTAAACTTTCCGCTAATTTACCTAGCCTACTGTGCCATGGGGCATTCCTAAGATGAAACCTTGTGATACAACACTTTTATCAATCCTAGGAATGTAAATATAATTTATATTTAGATAATCAGCAATACTGACAACCATTTTCATGTAACACATAGCAGCATTATACATTTATGGCATAACCTGCACCTAAAAAAGTGATTTTCCTAAGGTTAACACTCACAATCCAGAAGGTTTGTTCAACATACAATTTAAATGCAGGCATTATAATCACAAATATTTATTCTAAAACAGAATTACCATAATATCTATAGCAGAAAAATTAATTCCTTACCTGGCTTAATAATTTTTCCACAAGGATGTTTGATCAACAGCTCACGCCCATCCAAATGTTTTAGAACCATTTCAAAGCCACACAGAGCTTCAGTCAATGTTACAGTATGAGACATGACAAGATCATTTCCTGAACGCTTGAATTTCTCATGTGGCTTCTGTTGCAGAACGATAACAACATCACCAGGTTCAACATCTGGCTGAAAAAATTATCATGAAAATTTCAGCCGTATTATTTACACAAACTACCAAAAATTTTAATAACAGCAATACTGAATTATTAAACAATGATGAATGTAAGGGCACAAATTTCACATGCCTCACATTACTGCAAAATCACTGAACAATGTATTTCACTACCCACTTGGTTCGCAGCTTTCCAGCTAGCAATTGACTTTGCAAGAACCATAGAACTTTATGGCATAATACGGTGCATATAGTGGTGCACTCCATGCAAATACAGGTATTTAAAGCATTACCACAAAAATTGTGAACATTTTCATATGTTTAGTTATTTTCCAGGTAATAAAACAAATACAAACTTAAAACATTTTATACGAAGTAATCCAATGCAGACTACTTAAGGGTAACTTGTTATATGTAGTATCTAGAGTGACATTTTGTAACTTCTGGAGAGGTTAGAGGGCGCAAGCTAAATTAAATGAACGAGAGAAAAAAGGTAAACAAGGCCATAAAACAAATATGCAAGAATTCAAAACCAAAAGGATACGCTGAGCAACTCTGGCAGAGAGAGGAATTTACAAAATTTAGTTGAAGGTACTATAAAAAAACTGTTATTGGCAGAAAAATAACAAAAGTCAACATGGCAGCATGAAGATTAATGAAGAGGCTTCAAACCTGGTTTCCATTTTATTTCATTTCACGCAACTAACTTTACACATGATTTTTTGAATGCTTTAAATTTTGACAATTTCCATCTTGACAAAGAAATAATTAAATGTTGTCATGTCCCACACATAAATAAATGTCAAGCAGAAGGCAGTCATGGCGAAATCAGATACAAACAATTGAGCTACTGACAGACTGGGCCTGACTGAACGGGAGGAGACAGAGGGGAGGGGGGCGGAAGAGAAAGACAGGGATAGAGAGGTAGAGAGAGAGAGTCAATCTACCACTTAAATACTTGCATGTTTGTACAAACAATCATCTTGTTGACATTCTGTACAGTCGGTTCACGACTGGAAGAAACTTTTGAAAATCAACCTTTGAAAAAACACCCTAGCCGTTAGCTACATGCATATAACATTGCAAACAGCGGCGAGAGCGGATACAGTTATGCCGTTAGGTTGCCAGCACAAAGAGAGGAAATAGTTCCAAAGTTTTAACGTAATTGTTAATTTATCGCTTACAAATGGGTGTCAAAAAGAATTTTATCGTATTATGCCAATTATTAATGACGTAATGCTAACGTATTTAGATTTCAACGTCTTTTGCATAGTANAGGCGAAAGTAGAGCGGCCATTTGTTGACTAACCAGTATTCCTTGTGTTGTTTACTGGGTGTGGTCTACACACGTGCCAGAGAATTTGTGGGATTCTTGTTTAACCTATAATAATTCATTTATCGGTTTTTTTTACTAATATCCGCTCTTTATTATTTGGTTTTTCATAACGTATGATTTTAATTTGTGATAACTTTCTAGTACAGATTCCTTTTGCTTCAGTAACCAGTATAAGAGATTACTCGTAGTGCGTTCTAACGTGTTTAATATTTTCTAAATTTATTTCAGGTTTGCTTAAAATTTTATTTACTGTATTTTACGTTGTATGTTGCGGTAGTTTTTGTGTGCAGTCATGAGTTCTAGCAAGGTGAATAAAAGAGAAGTCACCAACGCCAACAGGACATCATTAACCTCACCGAATCGTTGTATTCACTAATTAGGCGAGGGGAAATGAAACCCTGCAACGTCGCGGAAAGAGTGGCAGAAATGTTGAAAATCTCCAGATCTACAGTGCTAAGGTATGTTAAAATATCTATAGTATTAACCATTGCGTTTGCAAGTTGTGTGTGTTAAGGTCAATTATGTTGGCCAACGGAATGTGTTTAAGAGAACATAAAGAAAATTTNATATCTATAGTATTAACCATTGCGTTTGCAAGTTGTGTGTGTTAAGGTCAATTATGTTGGCCAACGGAATGTGTTTACGAGAACATAAAGAAAATTTGTTAATAACTTGATAACGTCGTCGAACGTTGTCTACATGTCNAAGGGCATTAAAGTCCGACTAAATTCGTAATATGTACCCACCTAACATAACAGAACCTAACCCCACGATGGGTGAATCACTATTTTACATTTTTTAACTAACCTAGGATTGTTGGGTTTTACACTAACCTAGGATTGTAGGGTTATATAGACTCAAATGTGAGTGTATGAATCACCTAACCAAAAGGTAGTATTACAATGTGTAATTAAAAATAAAAATTATTTTGTGTTGGAATTTGTGTACCCCTGCGTGGGATTCTTCATAAACAACCCAATATATAGAGTGGAAATTTATTATAAAGACATTTGACACTGGTAAGGAAAATTGCCTCTATAGTGAGTATGTTATAGCCAATTAATTTTATATAGGTTATGGAGAGATGGTGCATTTTAAGATTCCGAAGAAACTGCTTGTTTTGTATTTAGAAGTTACATTGCAGCATTAATTGCCATTGTTATAAATCACTAAATAGATTACAGTCAAGATAACTGGAACTTCCCCAACTATTTAACATATCTGTATCACTTCACTAAACACGAGAGGACATCGTAATCGATGAAATCGCAGTCATAATCTTTTAAGAAAACAATTGTGTATTAATGCATTTCCCCAACACCGCTGTTCTACAGCCATTGTGTTTTAGTTATTGTAAATTATCAGTGTCATATTTTTCACTTTCAGTGCTGCATAGCCAACCTAATTTGCACAATTTAAAAAGGACCATAATTCAGTTTCTGGGTCAACTACAGTCACTGATACCAAAACATACAAGGGTTTGTTTACAAATGATGTGTGACAATGTGATGTGCTCTACCCTGTGTTAGTTTAGGTTAGTTTGATAGGTGATTAGGTAGTGGTACTCACTCCCATCTGTCCAAGGATAACATATTTAACCATGTTTGACATTAAGTACCATAAATAAGATGGGTTTGTTAGGTCTGGTCAGTACATTAGTTTGCGATTACCCTGTACTGTAAACTTCCCTTGAACTCCCCTGGTGCCAGGTATTAGTTACTCCAGTTGAAGCCCCTCTCAACTGTATTTTCCAATACCTGATGTACGGTATCGCTAACAACATGTTTCTTCAAAAGATGCTACATTCTTTTAACGTCCATTCATAGTGATATCCGACCTGTGTATGGACCATGATACATTGTGATGATTATAGTCTTTGTAACATTCTCATAAATATTTATGGAATTCATGTCATTCCCTCGTATGTCGCTTATTGTTTTGGCTTATTGACATGATACTGAAACGTGCTTTTAAAATGTTTCTTTTAGTAGACATGGGTCACATATATTTGTTCCAGTATCTGGAAATTCATTATTAATGTTTCAGATATTACAAGACAAATATTGGTGAGGCAGCCACCCCTTGTAAGAAGAGGAAGAAAACACCGCAAGACCTAAAATCCATTGAGACCATCGATGATTTCACTGTTGGGGCAATTAGAAGTATCATTTACAGGATGTACAGAGAAGGTACAATATTTTTAATGTAATTATTCTGTTATGGTATAGAGTAAAACAAATATAGTTTTAAAAAGTGTACCTTTAAGGAAATGGGTGTTAAGTTGTAAATAACCAAGGACGAGAAAAGTTGGTGATAAATGTCTATGAATGGGTAGGGAGACTATTCTAACTTTTCATTCCGATGAAAAAAGTAGTATCTGATCCGACTAGTTGGTTAGTTGGTATTCTAAGCATAAAACTAAAACAGTTTGACGTCACGAGTTGGTAAGGATACGTAGGATAAGTACCAATTGGCCATGAACTGTTGGAAGGGTATAATTTTTTCGGTTTATTGCAAACTGTAAATGATAAATATTATTATTATTTGCAATTTGGTTCTAAATACAATGTTTGTACACATTCTTGCAATTCCGATATAAATATTCTTAGTTATATTTTTCTTGTAGGTTGCTGAACACGCAAGCAGACAACAAGGCTTGGGTAGTGTAGGGGCATGTAGTAAATATAGCCGAAGATATCTGAATGTGCTTGCCTTCGAAACGACTGAATACTCAGAATACCATTTTCATAACGACACTATTTTCATTGGCTACGAGACAGTCGCAAACACACACAAAACGGTGCTAAGACAAGTTGAGCTGTTAAGATGATCTATGTTGTGTGGTATCAGGTCTGTCGTATTATTTCTTACATGATCTTACAGGACATCACATCACCCTCGCTACACTTTTAAAGGAAATTCAAGAAAGCGACCTCGATTTCCATGGCAAGAGGACACAGTTGTACCATCTAATGCATAACATCGGCTTCGTGTGGAGAAATGTTGACGGAAGAAAGGCGATGCTTGAAGATGACAACATCAAGATCCAGAGGTGTTTCTTTTTGAGGAGGTATATGGAAGAAAAGGCAAAGGGCACCAACTTTATTTTTGTCGACGAAACATGGATTTTTGCGAAAGGTATGCTGTGCTGTACAGTGTATGTTTTGGAACCACTTCACATTTTTTTGATAATTATATACTAATTTGTAATTATGCCTTCAGGCACCGTACCGAAGACCTGGCAGGATGATACGGTCCACACCGCAAAGAGGCGGTGTGTGGGTGAAGGTAAACGTTTCGTCGTAGTGCATGCTGGAGGGCGTAATGGCTTCGTGCCGGGAGCGGGTTTGTTGTTTGTTGCAGGTCAAGCGAAAGGAGACTACCATGGAGAAATTAAAGGTGACACTTTCCAAAAATGGATGAAGAACTTGCTGGAGTGCCCGCAGGAGCCTAGTGTCATCGTCATGGACAATGCATCATATCACAGCACACAGGTGTGAGCTTCGTTTTGTTTTTGAATAAATAAAATCAAATATAACAAACACTGTACAATTTAAGAGACAATCAGTTGTCAGGTATCAGGAAAACAGTTACATGTATATACTATCTTTTAAATTCTTACAGATCGTGTCATCAAATAGACATTCTTATCACGTTCACATTATAGAAGTCTCAGATCATACGTTTGGTATCCAATAAATACTTTGCAACAACCAACTATTTAAAAGTTTATGTTTTGTTGTATCGTGTNTGGAGTGCCTGCAGGAGCCTAGTGTCATCGTCATGGACAATGCACCATATCACAGCACACAGGTGCTAGCTTCAACCTTTTGTTTTTGAATAAATAAAATGTTTATATTGTTTGTGACATGTTAAATTCTCTGCTAGTCAACNGTGCATGCTGGAGGGCGTAATGGCTTCGTGCCGGGAGCGGGTTTGTTGTTTGTTGCAGGTCAAGCGAAAGGAGACTGCCATGGAGAAATGAAAGGAGACACTTTCCAAAAATGGATGAAGAACCTGCTGGAGTGCCTGCAGGAGCCTAGTGTATTCGTCATGGACAATGCATCATATCACAGCACACAGGTGTGAGCTCCAACCTTTTGTTTTTGAATAAATAAAATGTTTATATTGTTTGTGACATGTTAAATTCTCTGCTAGTCAACACAGGTATCAGGAAAACAGTTACATGTAATATAATATAAGTTTATGTTTTGGAAAGAATTGTGCTTAATTCAAACATTCTATACAACAGACATACTGTTGGCAACATTCAAGGGTAATACATTTTGATTTGTTGTATTGTGTGGTGATTTCAGCTGGAGAAGTCCCCCAACAGTAGCTGGAGGAAGGATGCCATCATCAATTGGCTGCAGGAGCACAACATTCCGTTTGCTTCTACAGCCTTGAAGGCCGAACTGGTTGGAGTGGCTAAAGCGAATTTGCCTCCAAAGCGGTGAGTTTGACTCTCTGTTGACATAGTGATTGTTTCTGTTCTGCAACCTTACTTTTCATTTGCGCCGATTAACATTGTGTTTTTGATACATGTAACTACTAGGTATGTGATCGACGAAATGGCTCGTGAAATGAATCATCATGTGCTACGTCTCCCTCCCTACCATTGCCACTACAATGCCATTGAGCTTGTGTGGGCCCAGGCAAAGAAGCACTACAAGAGCCACATGGGGAGGGGGAGAAAGTTTGATAATGTAGCTGTAGAGACCATTTGGAAAGAGTTCCTTGACGTGGTAACCCCCGAGAGGTATTTTTGTCTTTTTTTTTCCCANGGTAACCCCCGAGAGGTATTTTTGTCATTTTTTTCCCCAGCCTGAATTTCATGTGTTTTACCGAGCAGTTGTGAGGTCCCTATGTGTTATCTTGAGAGTTACAGTTATTTCAGGATAGTACGATACCATACTTTCTACTCCTGGAAGCTGGTTCATGTAGAGTGTAGTACAGTAGCATAGTTCTCCTGACCCTCATATCCTGGTTCGGTTCAACTCTTCATCCCCATCAGTAGTATATACTGTATGTGCTGTTGTGTAGTAAGCATTGTCTAGTCTTTTCCAATAACCTCTGTTCTGACTTTCTACTTAACCTGTAACTATTAAATCTACTTATCCTGTGCACTAACTCATACTATTTACTAACTTACGCATGCTTTTGGATATCTTTGTTGTGAACTGTTTGTTTTTCTGTGTTATTTTCTGGACTGTTCTGTTGTCTCATAAACACACTTGACAAGCTCCGTATTAACTCTCTTTGATGCTTAAACATTACACTTTCTGCATTTCCTTTGCTATGGTTTAGTACTGAAACAGTATTTCTGACATGAATAATATTGTGTTCAGATGGTCAAAATGTGTGGACCACGTGGAGAAGATAATTGCAGAGGCCTGGCAGAGTGAGGTTCATCAAGACATTGAAGAAATGGCTCCTTTCATTATTCCCCTGGGCTCGGATTTGGACACAACAGATGAAGAAGATGCTGGAGGTGACGACGGAGACGTCTTAGCAGTGCCGCTGGGTGAGGTACTGGGGTGTTCTACATGGTTAGTCCGATGGCAAGTTGGGTACACCCAGCAGGCACTGCATCCTGTATCCTTTTTTTGCAAAATCTTTTTGTGTAGTGTTAAATTGTAGGGTAATGTTGTTGAGCATTGATTTATAGCATTATATGGTAGCAGTCTACATCAGAGAGCAGCTATTGAAGCATGTCATTTTTTTGAATAATTTGTTTCTAATTTTTGGAGTGGAGATGGATGTATTCATTTTTTTTATAGTTGCTGCTGTGTTGAGTTGTTTATGTCCTTTTTTTATTTGATCTATGTCAATTTTGTAGCGAAAGGAATCAGTACAATCCATAAGTTATTACCGGTACTTCTAACTAACAAAAAAAATTAATAAACAGTNCTGTAGCGAAAGGAATCAGTACAATCCATAAGTTATTACCGGTACTTCTAACTAACAAAAAAAATTAATAAACAGTATTTATAAGTACTGCAGCTTATGCCTTTAGGATGTTTTAACTCAATTCAAACTTGAGATGTTAGGATACACCATTGTTAGTGCAGTCAAGTTAGCTCAAAAAATAGATCGTGGAATAGGCCTACCGGGGAAACCACGTTAAAAAAAACGCGCCAAGTACACTACCTCACAGGTGGCGTGGAAAAGTGTGCATATTATGAAGAACACAACTTTTTGAATCGTTATATCTCAGAAATGGTGACTGTTAGGAAAAAAGGTGTAAGTATAATTTGTTTAGATAATTGCATGACCTATTTTTATGATACAACTTACCGTATGGCTGAAAAATAAAAAAAAAAAAAAAAAAAACATTTGCGAACTTTGACCTTGAATCAATTTTTAGTTCTATGTGAATTTTTGTAACCTTGAAAGTCGATTTCGACCGGGCTATGTCAGCTTCTTTAATTATTGTAAACAACAGTTCTCTCTAATATTTTGTTTACTGGAGCCACATTTTTTAGTTGTGTTTTATTTGTTATTGTCATTTCTTTACAAAATCTGTGGCACACTTATTTTGTTCCTCCTTTAAGCATTTGCTTAGCAACATGTTTCAATTTAATTGTTTGAATATTAGACATTAGTGAAACCAATGTCTTTTCGTATTAGTTTTAAGTTATATTTTTGTTTGGAGAAATATTTTAAGATAGCTACAGAGGTTAAGAGCATGAACTACGGGCCCGGAGTCCAACTAAACCATAAACACAGCAGCCTACCGCCGGCTCAATTATTTGAAAAAAGTCTGTCGGGTTGCATTTTTGTTGCAAACCCACTATAAGAGTTATGGGAACTTTGGTTCCTGACCTCGTGACAGCACGGCCATCCGGGGGCTTATGAGAGATTGGCGGTGCCATGTTTATGTTGTTGGATGGACTCCTTGACACATTTCAATGCAAAGTATTGTGCCACACCTATAATATGTGATCAAAGTGAAAGTTTATCTCCCCCACCCAATCCCCCAGTCAAAATCAAACCTACACACACACACACACACACACACACAAAACATCAAATTTTTAATACTCTCATTTTGGGTTTTTATAATTAAATGTTTTTCGCTTGCATCGCATATTCTTTTGTGTGAAATTCTCATGATTAAAAACTTTACGCTTGTGGAATATCCATTAATAATATATACATTACTTTTATAATGGGTACGTGCATGTACGAACACATGTACACACACAGTGGAATGTAAACACTGTCATGTAAACATTGCCATGTGACTGTCACATGGCAATGTTTGTTTACCTTTGGCGGAAGGATACGAAATGGGCTTGAAAGTAGATCTTTAGCAGGGCTTCAAGAAAGTCTCTTCCAGTCGTGAACTGACTATAACAATCTCACGTTTTCACTCGACTTGGCACATAAATTAAAGTTATTAGGCCCACGGTAGTGTAAATTTTACATATGGCAGAAGGATACAAAATGAGGATAAAAATATGTATATCTCAAGCAGGACTTTAAGAACTGCTCACTTTACCATAAACCTCCTATAATGTGCAAGAAGATTATAGATACCGTTTAGGATTCTTATCGAAAACCACAAGGCTTATTAAAAACAAAGAAAAATTTGTACAAAATATTACAGTACGCGTATGATTATGAAAAGTGGTTAAATATTATTATTAATAATTTCTTGAAGTAACCACTTTGATAGCTGGGGTGTAACATATAGGCCACCCTTATGTGCAAATACAAGTAATGGCTATTTTTAACAAGCTTTTTTGTTTACGAGTTGGTTCACCTTTATTTTAAACGCGAGTTAGCAGCATGAAATCCAACAGTAAATAATACGTCAGTTCCTTGTAGCGACATATTCGTATTCTTTTCTTCTAATAGCACGGAACTATTTTGAAAAACTAGTTAACATGCGTTTTAATCAAAAAAAGTATTTTCGTGAAGCCAATTAACTGTCAAACTTGCGCGAAGCTTCACTTTACCGCAAACACAATTAAAGTACACTTACAAGAAAAAAAATTACTAACTTGGTTACAAAATTGGACAACATAGTATTTACTTTTGCAACTATTAGAGAAAAACTTTTTTTCTTATTTTCTTGACTCACTCTGTGAACTACGCGAAAAAACAAAACAGACGTTACTTTAATAGTTAAAAAAATAAATGAAAACCGTCTATCAGCCTACCAATCCTGCGGCCACGCAGTTCAAACGGGAAATCAATGTTAACGAAATTCTTTCTCATTGCGTTAATTTTAAAACAAACGATTCAAACAAAAAATGTTCAACCTTACTTCCTCAGAAACTCCTGCCACGTTAAAACATTTAAAAAAAACATACTTTTTTTGTACAATGTACATTTCAATTTTAAGTTTTAGAAAAAATTTAAATATCAAAATTGTCAAAGTTTCTAAATGTGATAGTATTCCTTAAAAAATGTAATATATAATCAAATTACAGTTATTTCTAACTTTTATGAAACCTTGCTTATGTTCAATTTCCAGGATATTCCTCCACCTCGTGCATACAAAGCTTAACCTAGTCTAGAAAATTACACCAGAGGGACGACGCACCGTATTCGTGCGCACTCAGTTTAATAATATTTTGCATAAGAACTATTTCTTACTAAACATTACCAACACACTTCTATTTTCTGTCTGTTTTTATTTTTATTATTTGTAAATAAAATACTATAATTTATAGATGAAATATAAGTAAAAGTTCAAATTAACCAATAATTAGGTACTTTCATGTTAACACAAGAATAAAACGCTTGTGATACATGGAGTATTTAGGAAACAGCCAAACACATTTTACATGAAGTGATTTTTCAAAGGTTTGATTATAAAAAGTGTGAAGGAACTGCGGATAGACTGCAGAATACATTTGTTTGGAACGGTTACACGTAGAATTGATGCATTAAGAAGGAATTTCTTCAACATTGATACCCAATTTAAACTCTGTGACTGCAGACTTGTTTGGCAACGCCCTTAAAGTTCACGACAGCTACCGCGTCTTGCAGTAGCTGCTACTAACGCCCAATATCCAAGTGGCCAAAACTTAACAATAAAAAATGATTATATTGATATATAAATCAGTAGGTTACGACAGCTTCGGATGCGTTCATAGATAAGGAGTCTGCGGATATGAATGAAATTATTTATGTATTATTATTATCACCATGATAGTCAATCAAGTACTCTATACTTATTAAGCCGATCATAAGAAACAGGATATACTTAATCTTTATGAAAGAAAAATAATTAGTACCCCCCTCCCCCCCAAAATTCCTTTAAAATGGCAGATTTCCCATTTCTGAAGAATCGTGTTTCCACAAAACCCCGAGGCCCACACAAAATGGAACGCTGCCCTTAAGAATTTGTGAGAATTGCAAAGAAGGACTATGGGGTTGTAAGGGGTATCGGGGAGTGAAGAAGAGGAGAGAAATGGCGCTGGAATTACCACTCGGATGAAATAGTTGCCGGCCTACCATTGTCCGCCGAAGCCGAGCGAGATCGTTAACTTCCTGTTTTCACAGTCCCTCCCCACCCCCTCAATCCACAAATAAAAGGATTACACTCAGAGCAGAGGAAGCCGCACTTCGCAGAAAGGGGAAGGACGTTTCCTCTATCAAATGCGTGCGTTGCTGTACGCATTCCACTCCTTAATCCAGGGTGGTCGTGAACAAAATAAACGTTATTGCAGTGTTGAAAATTACTTTTTTTTTTCTGAGATGAACACTTAACACTTTGAGTGCTGCCAATGAAATATCACTGTTATGGCGCCAGAGGGGCGTATTTGAGTTCGTGAGGGATGGAGATCTTGATAAAAATAAAGGAAGTGAATTTGATTTTTATTAATTCACACAGCTATTATTTACAGCATTAATCTATCTCCACTAATACTATTTTAATTTATCAGTGAGCGCATTACTTAATGTTTTTCTCAGCTCTAATTACAGTTCTTCTCAAAGTCCCCGTTTGGTTATAGCCAATTAATGCATACTCGTCATTAAAACAGGCTCAGTCTGTCTGTTGGCATAATTTGAAATGTCTTACACTCATGCATACAGCTCGATAGTCCCACCTGCCAGTCGCACTCTTCACTGTGGCGATGCTCAAAATCGCAGATTTTCCTCCAGCTGGACACGTCCATCGCCACTCGTTGCTCTTCTGGCTCGTCGTCTATCGCTCAAGGTCGCTCAATCACCCAAATTCCCACTTTTATAAACATCTGTCTAGGAAGACCGTCGTGCTTATATAGTATCAGTCACCAGATCTCGAAGGTTCCCGCATCCTGAGTCAAACTGAGGGAAACGAGGTCATTAAACCAGAATATCCCTTTGACAAACTTAGAAATTCAATCAGCTGAAGATCAGGAGCGTCCGAGTCGCCATAGGCTTATCGCGGTGGCCCGACTTTATATCTTAGAGCGTTATCGCTCTCGTGTCTTTCAAATATTCCTTCGTCCGCCACACACTCCTCGCTCGCTCACGCGATGCAAAGAAGCGACATGTAACATTACGTTACCTATGAACACTTTCGATTGCTCCCGATGCAACATGACGTAGCCTGAATTTAACTGATTTGTATGGAGTTTCCCATAAAATAACGACACCAGCTTTATTAGAGGCATCGGCGACGATATGTTACTTCGCCAGCAGTTTTCGTAAGGTTCTCTGCGACAACGTAATATTATGCCAGCGACACTCAAAGTGCTAACCACTTGAATGAACAGGCTGAATTGTCTATTATTCTTCTGGTAATGATTATTTGATTGCGACACTTTCAACTCGGCATTATGTTGGCACTGAACAGCCCTGTAATGAACAATGTACAGTACCTATATTACGCGTATCTGGTGTTGCGTGAACCTGTGGGGTAGTTCTGAATGAGAATGCACAGCTCGACAGTACTGATCGTTATGCAGTAGGGAATATAGGCGACTCACTTCTAGCTTGCCTTATTTTCAGCAAATAATTACAGCACTTCACGTGTTAATATACGGAAACGCCATACGTAATGACAAAAACAAAAGCATTCAACTGTGCACATACACGTTATAGAACATCTCCGTAGTTGCTACAGCTAAGGATTGGAGAATTTTGCTAATTCATTTTAGGACAAATCAGACTTCAAACCCTCTTTTCCTTTTTTTTTTTTTTTTTCCCTAATATTTGCAATTGGATTACAGTTTATTAGAAACACCCACATGAACTCTGAGCCAATAACATACATGCAAGGAGACAAGCACCGCACCCTGTGTCACCTGGTCTGAGCTAAAACTGACCGGACATTGGGGCAGCAGCCAATGAACAGAACGCTGAGTCATGGTGATACATAATACAGTGAATTCTAGCCTACATGTAGTTTAAAACGAAAAATTTGGGGATATGGGTAAGTGACTCCCTCGGGAGAAAGGTTTCCGGGCATTTGCGGTGGTGTGGCCGTACCATGCTATAGTAGCCGAGCCCAGTTATCATTTGACCCTAGAAAGGGTGGATGATGCGTCTCTTATAGCCTCTCTCCACTCATGGCTCCTCGTGCCACCCGTGGGTAACGCAGATTGGGCTTCGCCGCCCGTACCCTTACGGGTACCAGTTTCCTCGTGACTGGTAAGAGGTATCTGCATTGATGGCTTGGGCCGACAGATGGCACCTAGACCCGACCACTTGGTGGGGTGTTGGGCCACGTGGTATTCAGGCTGTTGGGGCCAAATACTGGAATTTCATGGTGAAGAAATTCTAAAGTATGGAAATGGTCGGTGGCCGATGACGGCTCTTCCGTCTGGCTGCTTCGCTGGTGATGGATGTGGTGGCAATTGCGTGGAGGCGATGATGATAACAGGGAAGAACTCTGGAACCTACGAGTCCAGAACTACGGAGTTTGATAAGGACGGAAATACTCCATTTCAGAGCAAGGGTGGCATTCCCCGGGAACGCGTACCATGGTGGAACCGGGAATGTATCCCACTCCACGCTCGTCGCATACACCCTCTCTCTTCTGGTGGGCAGTTCAGTGGTGGGATGCTGGGCGAGTAACCGACCTGTAATGGGTGTAAGTAAGGCTTATGCCCGGTGAGGCCTTAAAGTGTTCTCCACCACAACTTGAGTGTGCCCACAGGTGGCTTTACCGCCTGGTGCACTAACGGGTGGAAGGGGCTGCCTCTGACCACCCGCTTCCCACAGGTGAAGCGGGCGGTCATTACAAACGCACTAGTGCCATGGAAAATAAGTGGGAGCACGGGCTGATCGGTTCGGCCCAACTAGAGGTTCTATCTGGTGTACCGATCACTAGAGGTTGGACTCGTGCTGGTAGTGGTTAACTCCGTATGCTGGAGGAGGTCTGGAAAGATTCCCTCTCTTAAAGAAAGACCGGGCGGTGAGCGGCAACCTGCTCTGGTTGTGTCCTGGACAGACACTAGGGGTTTGAATAGAACCCTGGTCAGACCACAAGCTTGGTATCTGAGTACGAGAGTCTCAGAACCTTGTTGTAAGGTGATTTTAGCTGTACTTGTGAATCAGGTTGGGGCTTTGGATATGGTCAACTCAAGCGCTAAGCTGGGACACATGCGATGAGAGGGTGTGATCCCTCTTACCCACCGACAGGGCGGTCATAGCGCGGAAAGGCCTAACGACTAAGAGTGCTATGTAAAAATACAAAAGTACGAAGGCTGAGAAGCCGATACCAACCGCCCCTACCTGTGGGGAGGAGAGGGGAGCGAAGCGACGAACAAGTCCGGCAGCGGGCCGGCGCTCCAGTATGACTATAGCACGCCTGCCGGTCACCTCGGCAGGGCAGACCAGCAGTCTGACGGGGTGCTCACACCAAGGGTAAGCCTCGTCCACATCGGCGATAATCATCCACGTAGTTCACGAAGTAGCAACCGCATATGGCGCGGGTATTCCTTTGTGAAGGCACTCGGTGATAGATGGGACGCCATCACAAAATATATACCTTCAAATACCAAACCGTATTAAAAGCTATATGTAACATTTACCAACAATTCAAATATTTAAACATTACGAGAGACTGGAAAAACTACGTACATAACTTTACTGAACACACACGTTCATCCTCTACAAAGTTTCAATAGCGTTTTAGGTGGATGACCAAAGTTACATGCTGAGAACTTTTTAATACCTGTTAAAATCCCGCGCTGGGACAAAACATCTCATTCAACTTTTTAAAATGTATTTATTATACACAGTGCTACAACCACGTAACGAACATTGCACATTAATTTCCTACGGAATCTCTTTTTATAAACAGGAAATACAAAAAAACTTTGCAAATATATGCTGCAGAAAGTTCTTTAATATTGTCAGAATTTCTGTCATTGTAAAAAGAGAGAAAGAACGAGGGTGTTTGTAATTTCACGAAGATTTATAGATCATTTTTACAGCAGCTTATCCGTAATTACACACGAATTTAAGTTTAATGGCATGAGACGTTATTACAGTTGCATAGTTACAATAAAGGAAAAAAGGTTTTTTTTTTTTAAAAACTCCTTTATTCATGCGCCATCCAGTAAAATGCAGAAATGTTAGGAATGTAAATATGTGACTTAGTGTACTTATTTGTACTCTACTGCTTATCCTATAAAACTTTTAGCTATTGGCAATGATTTTCGTTTCAAAACTTAATTTTAAAAGTGCTCACATTACCGGGAACATGCCTTCAAGGGAGCTCCACCTTTCTTGGTTTTTCTATACTAACTTATGAAAACCCGTAGACTTCGACAGATGCGGTAAACATTAATTTATCCCCCACGTGCACTTAAATGGTCGGTATTCAGTACGAGCGGGCTTCACGAAGGAGCAGACAGCTACATGGGGGGACAGCACACGACGCCAGCCCCTGTGTCTGTGTCTGTTGGCAGAGCACTCCGCCACTCGGCAGGATTGACGGCGGACGAGGTCACGAGATCGACACGTGTTCCAGGCGCCCAAGTGGTGTTCCAGGATTCACGGCCTCATCAATAATGCCCGGGCCGGTGTGCGGCACACGACAGGCAGTAATGCACGCCGCCTCATCGGCCGCTGGAACTGCCTGGAGAACCCGCCGCGGTCTGGAGTCGTCAGAAGAGCTACCGCGGCGGCACCATGCACTAAGCATGAGTTGAGACCGGGTTCTATCGCTAATTCCTCTGACGTTTAGTCTAGACTTCACGCGTCCCAAAGAGGCAACACAGGGTGTGCTACATCCCACAACTCTAAAATAGAAGCAGTTAAAACTGCTCAAGGTCAACGAATTTTCTTGCAGATCTATTGGAACTGCTCAACTTGAATCAGTAAAATTCCACTGGCCATTTCAGTTGCTAGTAGTCACTGATTAAACACTGATTTCTACCAAGTTCTAATCAGTTGCACTGGTCTGGCCGTGAATTCTCAGGGAATCCAATTATTCGCCAGCACGTAACAGCTCAATGACTGAAGAATCAGGTTTACAGTTAAGAAGCAAGCACTAGAAATGTTTCCAACGCAGTGGATCACACCTAGACCTACACAACAGCGTTACTACTGCTTAGTGCAGTGGAGATAATTTGGAAGTCTTAAGTTTAGCCAATCACCGAAAATCATACATTCAAAAGTACATATTTTAATCATTTAATTTCAAATTACCCACTACGATATTAATTTATACTGACCTGCTTCGAAAAAAAACCACAGCTGATAGCAAAAATACGAATAAATAAGCAACTATTTCCATGTTAATGGAATACGCATATAAAGTCTATTCGCAGTTTCTTCGCATTTTTTGAATTAAACCTTCGAAAAATCCGCCCGCGTATGACGTGATCCGTTGTTTCTGAAATATGTTATGTACCACGAGCGTTTTACACGTGTATTAAGATTAAAGTTCCTTACTGTTGGTTAAATTACAGTTTTATTTATATTACATCTATGAATTACATTTCATTTATAATTAATATAAAATAAAACGTAGAGAAAATGGGTATGTTGTTAATGCTTAGTAAGAAATAGTTCTTAAGGAAAATATTATTACACTGAGTGCGCACGAATGTAATTTTCTAGACTCCACTAGGCTTTGTTTGCATTAGGCGGAAGAATACTCTGGAAGTAGAATTTAGCAGGGCTTCAGAGTTGGAAGTAACCGTGAATGGTCTATACCAAGAAGTTTTCTTATTTGTCGAATTTAAGTAATGCCATCGCTATTGTATCAGTTGAATTTTGGGAGTCTACTGCCTACTGCCTAAGTTTATTTTTATTGTGAAACCCCTTTGAGGTGGTCATCTACCTGGAGCTATTTTCGCGTTTGGGACTCAGAAGTGTTGGATCCATAAGGCTACAATGCCACGTGCATCATGTGCGCCATCGCCGCTACGCGCAAGGCTCTGAACTGGTAGTGTTTTGTCTTGATGCGTGCAGCTATAACACTTCAATAGGTGATCCTAAAATTATATTGAATGGCAAGTGTGTAGCACGGTTCAATGCAGGTTCTTATCGTAGTTTTGCTCGTGCCAGAGTAGTACGTTTCAAGATACAGCAGTCTAGAAAAGCAGATTGTAACGATGTCCGACGGCTTCAACATAACATTTATTGCATGCGTGGCATCTTGTAAATACCATTTCGTCAAGGAAAGGATTTAATTTTTTCGTAGGTAAAAATTTTGGGTACAGGTTTATTATTTTCGAATAAAAATACGTATTTCAAAGATACTGTAAAACAGTACAAGCTTCATGTAGACGACAGCCTCAAAGAGTACTTAAGCAACAGGCAATGATGAAGATTCGCACTTAACAGAACCTAGCTAGGAGGCGCAGTTGTGCACACCATAAACTAGAGATAAAGTGGACCGATTTTCATTTTCTTCGCACTTTCCTAACATTTGACTCTCCAGTCGCCAATAGAACTGTCAAAAACACATGTTTAAAAATGATAATCGTGCTTGTTTGCGTCTGGTACAGACGCGACATTTTACATGAATAAAATATTTGACTAGCTCGAATACATTCTAGTTGCATTAAGGCTCGTCCACAGGACGTGCCAAAATGTCTCAAAGTATTTACGTACGTAAAATATTTTTCTAACCTCAAATGCTACCCGAAGTTTGTTTTGATAGTTATATTGGCAAAATAATACAGCCCATTGTCGGGGCAAGAAAAGTGGTCACTTGGCAGCTGACATACGCACTATACCCCACACAGTAAAAAAATTTTGTACTTTCGTAAAAAAAAGTTTCGAAACTAGTAGCCAAAAAATGCTTTGATGTACGGTGCTGAGTTTTAATGCTTTTCTTCTTTCGATTTTGTATAACTTTTATATAACATCGCAGCCTGCTAAAAATTTTTATGTTAATTTTATTTTTCCGAATGACGAAATTGGGGATACATATGTATAATGGATTAAAAACACTCCTTTCCTAGAAGCTCCCTTAATTTCGTGGTCAAGACGTCTGCCTGCCACTTGAAGGGTGGCCGGAACGATCCTACACGCCTCCGGCATTCTTTGAACTCTCCTACCCCGAATAATGCACGTAAGGGCGACAGTTAAGCACGTTTCGCTTCCGGGTTCGACCTTAAGCGCCAGCACTCCCAGTGGCCAACGTCTGAAACGATGGTGGTGGTGATGGTGATGCTCTCTAGCAGACGATGACGATGGGCGACGACTGCAGCGCCCTGGCGGGCGAATGGGAAACGCAAGTGTGTGCTACACTCTGGCGGCCATGCCTAGAACTACAGCAGTGAGGGATCCAAGATGGCGGTAGGCAGGCGAGTGCTGCGCTCTTGCGGACGTGTACGACATAACAGCACGGAATCCCAAACAGCAGTATGATGGCGGTGATTGACGTGTATGTTATTAGCATAGGTGCGCGATTAGCATAAATGCGATTAGCATAACTACTATTGGTAGCTCAGCCAGTAGGGAAACTTCCGCAGCATGCAGTAGCCAATCAGACATAAGACCCTTTCGAGAGCGTTGCGTGGCCTATATGAGGAAAGGGAAATTCCGAGGGAAAAGGGAAATTCTGAGGGAAAAACAATATGGCCGCTGTTGGCGTGTAATGACATAGCATGAAGTCGTTGTGGCATTTTCTCGCTTTTCGGCCACTGTGGCACCCAGGCACTCACGCCCCACGCCCCTGCAGGTGAATGCCCATTCTCCTACTACTGGCATATAAGGCAGGCTAGTAACCCCACTAAGCGAAGTTAGTTTTCGAGGTTTACAACGAAAGGACTAAAAGCTAAAGCGGCGCGCGTACCTCAAGGAAAACCAACTACACTTATAATGCTTCCCTCAAAGTTGGGTAAGTGGGTCCTCAGACGGCGTGCTCGACAAGAAGTTGCGCTCATGTGGCGGGGTCCGCGGTGGTGTAGTGGTTAGACTACTCGCCTCCCACCTAGGCGAACCGAGCTCGAATCCCGGCGGGGTCGCTCCCGGATTTTCGCATGTGGGAATCGTGCCGGATGATGCCGCTGGGCGGTGGGTTTTCTCAGGGATCTCACGTTTCCTCCACCCTTTCATTCTCGCGCCGCTCCTTACTCACCTCGCTTCACCCTTGTCGGCTCTCAAGACGTCGATGTTAAGAGCCGCCCAAAGCTCTTCACTAACTTGCTCACTCAGTGTTACCTGTATTTGCTAGGTATCACAAGCGTTTTATATTTCTGTTAACATAAAACTATCTTATTTTTGGTTCAGTTGTACTTTTACATACGTTTTATCTATACATTTTAATTTCATTTATAATTAACATGAATAAATACAAAGAGAAAATGCATGTGTTGGTAATGCCTACTAGTAATAAATTGTTCTCTAGCAAAATATTACTAAAATGGGTGCAAACAGATGCGGTGTAATTTCCCTAGGCTTTGTTAAGCTTTGTTTGCGTGAGGCGGAGGAATAGCAGGGCTTCAGAAAAGTTGGAAGCATCCATTCATAGTTGCTAGACAGTGTCACCTCAGGAAGGAGCGCAAAAGTATGGTTTCGTAATAGCTCCTTCGATGCACGGTCTCTTACAGAAAGTTCAAGGAGCTGGCCACGAGCAGCTTACGTACAGACTGAGCTACGATGTATCATCTCTGGATGTCATCTCTCAGCCCAGTATTCTTAATGCTCTACCGGGCGTTCGTCTTTCCTCCACCCGTGTTGTTCCTTGTTATTTATATTAACTTTCCTCTTATAACATGTTTATTATATTCCCGTTATATTTTCTACTAAAGTGTTACGGTCATTCTTCTCTCACGGTTTGGTTACTCACTCTACCTTGCTTTGTTTTCCCAACATTCGCCGTATATGCAGATGGCAAACCACTCGGGGAAACAAATCATCTCCCGTGCGACCGGCATGGACCGAACCGGCGACCTCACGAATGCTAAAATTCTGAGAGCGGAACCATTAACGGTTCGACCTCTTCGACATGTGTGTGTCGCCTTACCTCTCAAGGGCATAGGAGTGAGTGTGTGGAGAGATTAGGGCGGCTCTTAACATCGAGGTCTTGAGAGTCGATGAGGATGAAGCGAGGTCGGTATGGAACAGCGCTGGAATGCAAGGGTGGGGGAAACGGAAGATCCCCGAGAAAACCCGCCGACCAGCGGCATCGTCCGGCACGATATCTCCGTGCGAAAATCCGGGAGTGACCCCGCCGGTAATCGGACCCGGTTCACTTTGGTGGGTGGCGAGTAGTCTAACCACTATACCACCGCGGCCCCATATGGCAGAGAAATGTCGCCGCCCATCATAAGGCGCTAACTACAACAGAATATGCCCAAAAAAAATAGAAATTTGGGTGATGAGGGAGGGGAGGGGGAAGAAAAAACTCTAGTACTGTCGGTCTGAATTATGAATGCCAGTAAGCTTACTAACCGCACGACCAGAGGTGCTAAAGTAAATAACTGGAAAACAAAAAATAAATTAATGATTCACTTCTAAACACATTGCTTGTTTATTTTCGTACACATTTTCGGAAAGCTCGAAAAAAAAAAACTTTTACCCAATGTTTTTAATTCACAATAAAGGGTGGAGAGGTGGTCAATATCGGCGGGGTGTTGTGTTTTTTTTATTATTATTATTTTCGTTTCCCGACCGGAAACCAGCCGTGACCAGCAAAATTTCATCGAATCGGCCGGATGTAATTACACGGAGCTAAACTGTTTTTGGGGGCTCGCGGTCGAGCTAGTTCGCTCGTCGGCCGCGCGGCAGCGGTGCGAGCGGCCAGTTGGAACTCCCCCATCGCGCATGCGTGCCATGCCCCGGCGTACGCTCGGACGGGAAAGTAACCAATCCACGGATCGTATTATTTCAATTTGGGGAGCAAAAGTTTATTTTTCTCGCGTGAACGAAAAAAAAAAAAAAGGGAAACACTTCCAGCTACGAGAAAAAAAAATGGCATTCAGTAAAAATATTTGCACTGGAATGTGGGCGAGTCAATTTGTTAACCTTTTCATTCAGAGTGTCCAGCACAGGGCACGGGAAGTGGATTAATTATCTAAATTGTATACGGTTGGAAAAGTACATCCAATAGGCATAGAATTCACAATCCTTAAAGTCATATAAAACAACTGCTGTCTAAAGCATTAATAACCAAGCAGGTAGTTTTATGGCCCTTCAAGTGACGAAATTACCTTTCCAAAAAAAAATCAGTTGCAGCGTCAATAATGATGTCATTATCTATAATTGAAAGCGATTTAACAGAAGCAGACATGAGAGACAGGCAATAACCGGAATCCATGATCGCAGGACATATTAAGGGGGATCAGTACCCGCCATCTTGGGATTATCCACATTTCGCCATAAATTTCATTTAAGTTGGTTTAACGAAATTTTTCGCAAGAGACAGAATAAATAATAGCTTCTCAAGCTTTATCAAGTTGTTAGTTTTCACTGTATTTATTAATTTTAGTTGGCAACAGCTGGGAGGAAGTGAGTGATCTATCCTGCGGGCGACTACATCAGTTAAACCAACCACAGTAGTCAAGCAATACCAACTTCAAAAATGTACAAAATAATGTCGTGTGTCCTGCCGTTCTGTAAAATTCAATACACAATCTATAATGCATGTTTTTGCGAAAATGCTATAAATCCAAGATGGCGGGGACTAATTCCCCTTAAGAGAATCTAACGTCTGTATCGCGAAATTCAGTCACATGCGAAAGGAAAATGGCCTCGCGCAGGGACAGATCAAGATCAAAACTATTTTAGCTACGTGCGAAGATATGTTTTATTTTTCCTAAACGGAAAATAGTACCAACAAGTGCACTGTTAGAAATCTCTGTAGATTTACGGAAAGGCACAACGTAATGACGAATAACGGGAATGAGCTCCGTAAATATAAAATATGGAAGCTCTTCGTATTCTTATGGCTTCGATTTTGAGACACGGTACAATGCAGATGATACCTGAAGCGTATAAAATCCCATCTTCACAATACTACATCTCGTAAAATAGTAGTATGTGAGTGCCATAACCACTGATGGAGTGCCGATTCATTGATTTTTTTTTTCAAATCCCGCGTATACTTTTTGTATACACAGTGAAATACGCACACAACGGAAATAAGCCTCGTTTTATGAACCGCAAATAAAACAAAATAGCTAGCGCTCTGACACGACTTGAAACTAAGAAAGGCGCGTTCGTCACTTTCGTGTAAAATCCATATTTACGAAATGAAGTACTTCGTGTAAAGGTGTGGTAGATGAGTGGTTCGAGTTTTTCAGTGTCAATTTTTCGATTCGTGTTAAAATCCCACTACAGAACAAAATATTCAAACTGTTTAATTTCACTGTTATAAACAGTGAAATACATTACGAAAAATAAAGAACTCTTTTTCTTACCCCTGTTTGTACAGATGAAATAAAATAAAAAACAAACTCGCAAACACTCTTAACGTGACTAGAAACTGAGAGAGGTGCACACATCATTCTGTGTGAATCCCATATTTACAACACTACTTCTTGTAAAAGTGTGGTACGTGAAGTGAATAGGTGGTTGCGCTGTGAATTTGTTTTTCAGAGTTCAAATCGCGCTACCGGACAAAATTTCTGAACTTTTAATAGTCATTTTTATACACAGTGAAACACCCGTATAACGAAAGTAAAAAATTTATTTTTTACCCCTTTCTATAAAAAGCAGATTTAAAAAAAACAAACTTGCAAGTATATGGACATGTTCCGTGAATTCACGGAGATTTGTGAGATTTGCGGACAGAACGTTATTGAAAAAAACCAAGAGTCTATAATTTCAGGAAGATGTGTGGATAATTTGTAACCGGTACTTTCCGTTATTTTACGGACATTGACAGTGTGGTCACTTTCCAGGGTATGCCCCCACCCCCCTCTCTATCATTACACAGAAGGTTTCGTAATCTTCGCGTGTGTTAGCGCGATACTTCCTTCCATCGACCCCCTGCTCTTCACAAGCCACCAACTCGGCGATACACATTCGATAGGGGTTGTTTACCGGCGTGCGGCTTGACGCAGGCATGGGCCCCGTTTGTCAGCCTGCTCCCCTAATCCACTCCCACATACCCTCCACAAACCATCGACTGGAGAGAGAGAGAGAGAGAGAGAGAGAGAGAGAGAGAGAGAGAGAGCGAGGAGGCGGCTCCCCAGACAACCTCCACCCGGAAGAGTTTAAGCCACCGCACGGCGCGGGGCGCAATGGCGCTGCATAATTAATGACGGGCTTGCTGTTCTTGGGGAGGCCTCGCCTCCCATGCTTCTCCCACGGGGGTTCGAGACACGCCCACAGTATATGCGCGTCCAGGAGCGGGAACAAGACAGCTCGAGGGCCGGCGAGATGTATTTAAGTGGTGGCGGTGGTTTCAATCCCCGGCATCCTCTAGTTTGTCTCCCCTTTCCAACAAAGCTACTTTCGAAGGAGTAGTAGGAAATCATGAGTTCTGGTACAGTTTCTAAAACGTTATGTTAAAAAAAGGAAAAATGTATGGCTTCCTAATACAAAAGGTGCCGGGGGTTGGGGGAGGTGTTAAACTAAAATTCACTTTTGTACTGTAAAATTCACTTTAAATTCACTTTTGTACTGTAAAATTCACTTTGAATTCACTTTAGCCCTGTAAAAAAAATGTTTTTGGTAGTTTTAAAAATGTTAAAGTAAATGGTAATCACAAGCACATAATAAATGACGCAAAATTGTTTTTAGAAAATATTGAGAACCAAACACATACATTAAAAAGTGTTATAACTTTGGAAAATAAATGGCATTCTGCATAATTAATAACCAAACCACCTCTCGCCAGGCTTCACCTCAACTGCTCCCAAAGAGATTCAGGGCTCGTCAGCTGTAGACCTGTGACATGTACAGAGTAGCAGCAAGGCACCTAGAGGGCTGTTGGGATGTATATTAAGTGGCAAATGTGGTTTACATCTGGGGCATACAAGTTTCTATCCATTACATTTAATGCAGACGTATTTTCACAATGTCATTTTGGAGGGGTAGTAAAATCATATAAATTCGGAAACACAACAATTTTTCCACAAATAAATGCAAAATATAACAGCTCGAAGGATTTTAGAAGAGGAGGAATACTATGTTGAAACTTAAAACTAACCATGATAATTGAAACTTTTAAAACTAGCAAAAAATAATAGTTAACAAAAACTGTTTACAAAAAATAAATATTTTGGAGTATAGTTATAAAAATTAAATAACAACAAAACATTGCTTGAAACATAACTGCTAATATTTAGGCACATGTACTAAGACTTAAGTGACGTGAAGAGATTTGAGCGGCTCTCAACAATGGGGTCTTGAGGCAGATGAGAATGACGCGAGGTGAATATGGAGCAACTCCTGAATGCAAGGGCGGGGGAAATGGGAGATCCCCGAGAAGACGCGCCGACCGGTGGCCTCGTCAGGCACGATTCCCACATGCGAAAATCCAGGAGTGACCCAACGGGAATCGAACCCGGTTTTCCATAACAGGAGGCGAGTACTCTAGCCGCTGCACCAACTGCTCCTCCTTAAGATTTAAATGCCTAAAGTAAGTACTGTTAAAATAAAAAAAATGTTAAATTGAAAGTGTTGCTGGTAATCCGCAATAAGATTATTGAATGAAATAATTTAAATTTCGATAATGTTTATTTCAAAAGTTTTACTTTTAACCACTTTAATTTTAATAATTTAACTTAAACTTTCAATTTTTAAAAGTTTTTAAAAAATATTTAAATAAATTTTTGTATTAGGTTCACTTTATGTTAAATTTAAGATATTATTTTTTAATGAAGTTCTTAGTTTTATTCATTTACAATGATGTGGTTCTTTTTAAAAGAAATTTAATTAATCAAAACAATTTTTTGCCATTGCATTCTAAGAATGGCTCTCAATTTTATTGGGGGAGGGGGATAGACACCGTTCGAAAGTATAGAGCAAAGAGGCTTTGGAGTTAGGCGTAGGGAGTGGTCGAGGGTAATGTCACAATTAACATAATCTCATGGTCAAGTCGTGTCGTAAAACAGCCAGGCTCCCCGTACTGCCACAGCATTGCTGATAGTTCCGCTGAAGAACTCGTTAACACACACTTGATGGACCATCCTAGGTCGCACCTCGACGGGCCAGCAATACGACCGTATATAGCCCACCTTAGACATGTTTACAGTGTATGCACATTTCAACCCATGATTTTTTAAGGACCCTCCTTACCTGTCATATGCACGGAATTTTTTTTTTTGTTCTTTTACGAAAAAAAAAAAATAAAATATTGGAAACTAGTTGTCAAGGCAACACTACAAAAAATCTTAGTAGACTTTGCAAAATCCTGAGAAAACAGAACACACGCGAAGCTTGTTTATGCTATTTCCCATCGCCGTCGCAATCCTTCCCTACGGTCGGACGTGACCTTGAGGCGTTCATAATGTCTTTCTAGTGGCGCACCTAAACCAAGGATAGTAGGTACACGACTGGGCAGTTTTCAGAAGCGCAAGCGCGGCCAGGACTGTATCCAGGCACTCACTGCGCTATAGCGCTGCGAGATACAGGGGAGTCGCCTGCCTTGTCGACGACACCCCGCGCAACCCCGGGTATCACGACACACGATGCCGGGGAAAAGGACGCCAGTCTGCGGTGTAATGAGCTTCGCGCCGCACGTATGCTCTATTCGCTGTATCTTCACACTATCTTTGAAATCACAACTTTAAAGAAAATCATCCCATGAATGACGTGCTTGGTGGTTTTCTAAATACGCCATGTGTCACAAGCGTTTTAAAATTCTGTTAACATAAAAGTATCTTATCTTTGGATAAACTGAACTTTTAATTATATTTTATCTATTTATCTATTTATCTATTATATATTTAACAAGATTTCGTTTACAGTTAATATGAATAAAACAGTGAGAAAAAAGGCGTGTTGTTGATGCCTAATAAATAATAAAGTTCTCATGCAAATATCATTGAACAGAGTGCGCACGAATGTGGTGCGTTGTTCCTTTGGTGTAATTTTCTAAGACCAGGTTAAGCTTTGTTTGCGTCAGGAGGAGGAATAGCCTGAAAGGAGAACTCTGGCAGGGTCTCAAGTTGGAAGTAGCCATGANAGCTTTGTTTGCGTCAGGAGGAGGAATAGCCTGAAAGGAGAACTCTGGCAGGGTCTCAAGTTGGAAGTAGCCATGAACTCTTGCCCACTCAGCAGTTTACCACTACTGCTACTTCAGACTTAACATAGAGGCGGCACTATATTCAGTAACATCGTGACAGACAACGACAGTAACGCATCTGTTACCCAGAAGCCATGAAAATGCATGACATTTTCTCTTGAGTTTTACAGGTTTCAAATCAATTTTCCTCGCTTACTGGTAAGTCAATGTAGCGCCAGTGTATACTTCTGCGAATTACCCATTAAATAGAAACATTACACTACTACATTTGTAGCAACAACATACCTACAAAACCACACTATATCGACTTCACGGCAAAATGCAGTTTATTCTTGTCTAAAGGCTCTAAAGTATGAGACTCGAAAACACATCCAATTACTTAT
>NQII01000083.1:0-27333 GCA_002778355.1 Clitarchus hookeri | reverse complement strand
CGAGAGTACAGTTTATCAGTTATTACCTGTTAATCTCCGGTAGAAACAAATAGCATGTACTTGATTAAAATTATAACAGTATTAACCAAAAAGTCGACTAAGTTTACAAATGTGTCTAAAATAACTCATAGTTTTTTAATTTTTATTTTCTATGAAATGATTAATTGTGAAAGCTTAAAATACATATTTAATAGTTGCTACCATTATCAAAAGAAAAATGCAAATTAATTACATTAATGCTTGCATAGCTGCGTAAATAGAACTGATACGCATAATGACTGAAAATATATATTTCCACGCAAAATCTTTAGTGGATGGTACAGAACTTAGAAAGGATTCATGACACTTGTCATGTGCATTGAACTCGACATGGTATTTCATACAAGTAAATAATGCAACAGCTACTCAACATTAGTAAAAATGTAAACAACAATCAAAATAAAAATCATACATCAACTTTTTTTTTTTTTTCGTAATGGAAATAACTAATTTTTCAGGATTCACAACAATGTTTTTGCAAGTCTCGGCTAGGCATTTGTTACTTTTGTATCCTCCAGTATCCTCCCTGGAATTTTTTGAGGAAAGCGGCACCTGCGTCATTTCATTGGCTACGCCTGCTGACGTCATATGTAATGGGTGGTCATAATAACGTGGAGTGGAGATATTTGGGCGGCTCTTAACAACAAGGTCTTTAGAGCCGATTAGTGTGAAACGACGTGGACATGTGAGCAGCGCCGGAATGCAAAGGCAACGGGAACTGGAGATACCCGAGAAAACCCGCCGACTAGGGGCATCGTTCGGCCAAAAAAAAAAATTCGTGGAGCGACCCCGCTAAGAATCGAAACCGGTTCTTCTTGGTTGAAAGCGATTGTTCTAGCCAGGACACTACCGCGGCCCCTCCTAATAACGTGAATCGACAGTGTGAAGAGATTATTAATATCTCGCAACCGAGAAACAACTGTTGAAAAATATTGCTACAATATCAATGATTTTTTCCTTGCGAGCCGGGCCACACCCCCCTTCCACTTTTCCAACCGTGCGCTCAGCGCAGCCTTACGTTCGACATAAACCCTGGACTTCGTCTTGAATGATTTAACCTTCCGAACGTGAGTCAGGCATACTATCCGCCTGATGCGCAACTGGGTACGTAATTAAGTGAAACGTTATTATGGACGTGCGACGTCACAGAGTAACGTTACAACAGAAAACGCTGTTTACTGTCCTGTTAGTTCTTTCGAGTGATTACTCGGTATGTCGTTTCAATATAATTTAATGTGCAATTAACTAATTAATTACTTGTGTTTTCTGCTACAACAGAGCACTGCAACGACCAACGTTTTCTTTTTTTTCTTCTATTAAACTAGCACAGTGATTGGTGGTCAACACTAGCGCCCAGGCGACACATCTGCCGGGCTTCCCAGGACACCAGACCCCCGCTCGCGATCAGTAGCCAAGCCCGGTAACCCAGCACCAGGAGAAGGTTGTCGAGAGGCGGTGGGTCTATTTCCGCGACTGGCCGTTGCGGTTCGCTTTAGGTGCGGAAGCAAGTTCCCCTGCAGTATGGCTGTGCGATATCCACTTTTCCATTTCGTTTCCCAACACGCGGACCATATCGTATTCAGTGCGATTTATCGCTTCCAGAAAATTTAGAAAATCGTTTATACATTGCAAATATTGCTTATAAATTGATATCGCTGATACTGGTATCGCTAAAATTGACATTGATAATATCGGTTGTGTTCATATCGAAGAAATCAGTAATATTGATATAACAAATATCGACATTGTAAATACTATCCGCATTGAAATTTCAATGATCGAAATTCGAATAAACAACTGTCACATAATTTTGTGAGCGCAAATTCTGTTCTATAAAAATGTATCATAATCTACTCGCTCTCTGTAAGTATTTGGTCGGCAGAACAAAATTAGCTTTGTTGTTCGTAAGAATCGTCCACCTTATTACGTTAGTGACGTGAGCTTGACCGAGGTACAACCAATAAAATCCAAAGACACTATCTTCTGATCAAGATCCCAAGTTTGAGACCCGAAATTCTTACCAAAATGTTTGCTGAAACAGTTCAAGAGCCCATGCTGTGAAGATATACATATTTTACCCAATTATTTTTATATTTATTCTTAGAAAATGACTGTGAACGTGCTTATTATTTTATTTAGAGGATCGTTTTCCGCTAATATAAAAAAAAACAGGTTTTAAACATGGTATAAATCATAGCTCTTGCCAACAGTTACAACTCACATGGAAAATACTCATAAGAGCGTTTATAAAAAAAACTTAATAAAATTAAATAAAAATGTTATTAGTATAAATTACATAAGATAACACAATTATTCACAATAAAGCTACATAACGCAACTGGTAATTTGATATCAGCATGATGCAATTATACTTAACTATATAAAACAGAATGGTGATATTTCAATTAAATTATATACACTTCATTAGCACTAGTTCTACAGATGAAATGCCCAAATCATGGTCTTTCTCTCACTACGCTGCACATTGTTCCGAACACTGTCGTCTGCGCGCAGCTTAATCGATAGTCATGTCGTTAATGCAAACGAGACGACGGCTTACACTAATCCCGTTTTAATGGTAATATAACACCAGATACAACACACAGCATACAAGAGTTAGGGGTTCATGACCACACACAAGCTTGCGAGTGTTGGCGAGTAGGCGATCTAATTTAGGCGCCGTAATACAAACGGGATGTGCACGTTATTTGTTATAATCTGCAATACGTTGTAACATTTTCAGTTAGAATCACAGAGGATGTCGCGAGCTGATTTTTTTCTTTGCTTGGAACAATAATTGCATCAATACAACGCTCTTGTAAATGATGTGATTTGTGAACACTCAAAACAATTCTTACGCAGACACGCTGATATTAAAAATATTGCAAAGAATTAATTGAAAAATTTATAAAAAAAACATAGTCTCAAAGCTAGCTTAGGGCACTGCATTAAACTTCTGCCTGGGTATCCGTGGTTTAACACTTGCAGGATTCAGTTCTAATTAAATCCAATTTGGCGTTTAGAAAATGTTCGGACAAAATTTAAATGACGCCTCTGCTTAGAAAAAAAAATTGATGACTTCTACAGCTGTCCTAAAATATTAATTTCAAGTTTGTAAAAAAAAAACGCTTAGAATTAGAAACTTAAGTTTTAAGAAGACGTAAAAGGAATCTCCCTAATTTCTAATACGCATAGTATTAAAATAACGTAAAGCAAAAAATGATAATGGTAAGTCGCTAACTGCAAAATGTTAACAGTAATCAGCTAAAAGGAAGATCGAATAAAATGTGTGCACAATTCAGTATTGTCCAGGATTTGCAGCTGCTACAATTTCCTCTTTTATTTCACACTCACGAGAATTACAGAAGCACCCCTATCTGCATCAAGAATTACCAAGCCGACTTTGATGTTTAGGTTGCTACGAACCGGCATTACACAGATTTTCCCGAAATAAAATAAAGGTGAATGCTCGAAATCTCAATAGCTGCATGTAGCGACGAACAAAATAAATATCAATAAATAAATACGCCAACCTTTAGAAGCCATGTGTTACTCGATGTCCAAGCACTATGACCTCAAACACGGAAATACATACACTGAAGAGCCAAAAAAACTGGTACACCTGCCTAATATCATGCAGTGCCCCCTGAGCACGCAAAAGTGCCGCAAGACGACGTGGCATGGACTCGACTAATGTCTGAAGGTATGCAGGAGGCAATCCACACCATGAATCCTGCAGGGCAGTCCACAAATCCAATCTGCGCCAATTTGAGAAAGGGTTGCACGTCTGTCACGTTTAATGATTCTCGTCAATCGTCTTTTGTCCCGTTCTTTCACGATCTTTTTCCGGCCGCAGCGATGTCGAAGATGTCATGTTTTACCGGATTTCCCGATATTCACGGTACACTCGTGAAATGGTCGTACACGAACATCCAAATGTCATCACTACCTCGGAGATGCTATGTCCCATCTCTCGTGCGCCGACTATATCACCACGTTCAAACTCACTTAAATCTTGATAACCTGCCATTGTAGCAGCAGTAACCGATCTAGCTGCCGACCGCATCGCGTTACTCTGATTAATTCCATACCTCTGTTATTTGCATACGCACGCCTATACCAGTTTTTTTTTTTTTTACTCTTCGGTGTATAAGCAGGCGGGGATCTCAACAAGAAACCATGTTGCGAAAATACTAGTCAGCCATTTTGGATGCAATTTTCGAAAACGATGGTAGGAAATCAGGCGTATGTTTACACGGTTGAAAGACGTTGGACATTGTGAAGGGTGAGTTGGGGGNGGGGGGGTCAGTTTTTTATTGGCGTGAAAACCGGGTGCGCGAAGTTAGCTGAGAATGGCGAAATTGCGAGCATCTCACGAGCAGGAAGGATGCAGGAGTTAGTAATTTCGTAACGAAGCCATCCTCTTACCAACTCCCCTTCCCACTAGGGGCGGCGAGATGGGAAAACTTTTCCCGCTCGAAGAAGGGAAGATGAGACGGCGGTCCCGAAGAGAGCATGACCCGCCGTGGGGATGGCTGGCAGTCGACGTTTGTCATGCGAGATATTTCTCGCGGGACGGCCTTTCATGGAGGTAAGAATAACAGCAGATGGCATTCTATGACGTCATANTCATGCGAGATATTTCTCGCGGGACGGCCTTTCATGGAGGTAAGAATAACAGCAGATGGCATTCTATGACGTCATATAAGCTGCATTTTTGTCCATCGCCATAGTGGGACGCCCAAAAAATTAACACTGTTGTTGAGACAGTTTTTTTGTATTTTATGAATGTAAAATTTGGAAGTTTTTTAACAATGAATAACAACTAATGACGATAATCTCTCAGGCTAAATATCAACATGCTCTGATAAAATAGTTCCATTTTAATTTTGACAGGTTGGGTTCCCAATGTCGTGGGTGTCACAAAATGGCCACCCCTTGCGGTCTTTACGTATCTTCGCGTTTCCAGAGTCGCGAGTTCGAATACAAGTACTTTATATAATCTGATACTACACAACGATGTGGGTTTTATAACAGTACAAATGTAATTGCTACACACTAAATCCGAATCCATGACTTAAATCAGTAGATTAATTTTATTGAATAGTCAGTTAATGAAATGTTACTGACAAATCGGTTGAATGCACTAAAGTTTTATTGACAGACCAGAGCAATTCACTGGGAGTCAGTATAAGTCACTGCTTCGTCAGTAAACACCAGCAACTAAAATGATCAGTAGAATTTTACTGATTCGAGTGGAATAGTTTAAAATGAAATTCAGTCGAATTCGCTGATTTGGAGCAGTTTTAACTGATTCGATTTCAGAGTGCAAGGGCGCTTGACTTTCGCGAAAAGAGTTCCACGCCGTCTATATTTCAATACTTCTCGTGCACACTTGCAACTTTTTTGGTTATTGGCTGCGTTTTTTGAGAGAAGACATTTTCTTACTTGATTATGCTAATCAGAAGTACGCTACCCCGGGACTGAAGTCTGCATGCAGATAAGATGCGCAGCAGTTGAAATCGTCTTCTTACGAAAGTGGATCTCAGCGTTTTGAAATGTTACCAGTTAGGAAATCTTATCGCGGAAATCGAGCGTCTCTATTAATTGGGTATATTAATGAGCTATTATTTCTCGTGGAATGATAAAAACTCATTNTCGCGGAAATCGAGCGTCTCTATTAATTGGGTATATTAATGAGCTATTATTTCTCGTGGAATGATAAAAACTCATTGTAAGATGACTAGTTTAATTGAAAGAAAATGAAGTTACACAAGTGACGTTCTCTAGCCTCGGTTGCCGCCGGTTCTACAGTTTCCAATTTTTTGTTTGTATTTGTACANTTTTACTGATTCGAGTGGAATAGTTTAAAATGAAATTCAGTCGAATTCGCTGATTTGGAGCAGTTTTAACTGATTCTATTTCAGAGTGCAAGGGCGCTTGACTTTCGCGAAAAGAGTTCCACGCCGTCTATATTTCAATACTTCTCGTGCACACTTGCAACTTTTTTGGTTATTGGCTGCGTTTTTTGAGAGAAGACATTTTCTTACTTGATTATGCTAATCAGAAGTACGCTACCCCGGGGCTGAAGTCTGCATGCAGATAAGATGCGCAGCAGTTGAAATCGTCTTCTTACGAAAGTGGATCTCAGCGTTTTGAAATGTTACCAGTTAGGAAATCTTATCGCGGAAATCGAGCGTCTCTATTAATTGGGTATATTAATGAGCTATTATTTCTCGTGGAATGATAAAAACTCATTTTAAGATGACTAGTTTAATTGAAAGAAAATGAGGTTACACAAGTGACGTTCTCTAGCCTCGGTTGCCGCCGGTTCTACAGTTTCCAATTTTTTGTTTGTATTTGTACANGGTTACACAAGTGACGTTCTCTAGCCTCGGTTGCCGCCGGTTCTACAGTTTCCAATTTTTTGTTTGTATTTGTACAAGGAATTCTTTGAAAACTAGTTGCCAAATATATTTTTGTAACACTGCAAATAACTTAATGTGGAATGAATGTCATCAAGCCTTTACAAGAAAGTGTAGCAGACATCGAGTTTATTATAAAGATTGAGCTACATTAACAATTTTGTATGTTTTATAAAATAATGTGATGTAACTATACAAAATTTAAGCGATAGAGTTACAAGAAAATCTCTGACAATTACTGTAGTTTCCAAAGAATTCTTCATAAAGCGTACAAATACTGCATATCTCAGACGTGAACATAATACCCTGCAGTAAGGTCGTCTCGTAAATAAATGTTGCTTACGGAGTAAAATGTTACTAATTAGTTGCCGAATCCGTTTAAAAAAAAAGTTGTATTTACGCTTATAACAGATCGTCCTTTTGCTGCACTAACCGACTAACTTGCAGCCCACTCAGAAATTAGACGCGTGCAGAGAAATATTCAGTCACATAGCATTAAAAAAAAGTAATATTAACTGGCCATAACGAAAACTTAACCACTACGTCAAACAAGATCGCGTGAAACTGGATTTTCCACTTTATTCTTGCCTTAGAAAACTGTCACCGGAACTTAAAGTTAATGTGTTCGGGGGCAGGTCCGGTGAGTGCGACAGTCGAACACGAACTCCTCTCTACGGAAATTAAACCAACTTTAAGGCCACTATGTACGTGAAGCTGTGTTGTCCATAAGTAAGGGAGCGATACGGGAGACACTAAAGCCGGCCTTACACGATGCCCACTTCCGCAGTTTTCCTACCCATTCAGCCCCCACCGGAGGGGTCAGACTCCGGGTATAACAGTATTCGTACTCATGGGCATGCCCGAAACGGTAATAGAAAGTGTTGTAAATGTATGCTATACCCACGGAGCTGCGACAGACAAGATGGCGAAACCCGAGTAACAACCTCAAGCCGTATATGCCCGTTTACGGAAATATTATGGGTTCTGTTAAACGTATTTTTCTACAAAAAGAAAATTAATCTAAGAGCAAGTAATGGAAGCATTTCAAATTAGTCACGCTGTCATTATAAAGGATTAAACATGACCTAAAAAATTCCGTTATAACTGTAGATATGTGTATGTGGTAGCTTCATTACCTATAAAATATTGCCGGAGAGCCTTGAAATGACCATAACACCAGTAGTGAACCTTCCTGCTGGCGCTGGGGCTCGGCCACGGTGCGTAATTTATGGCTACGCTTTGGGCGAGTCCTGACTTCTTTATATCATCTTTTCACTAAAACAGTTAAGGGACTTGATCAAATTACTTACTTTCTTTAGGGAAATCACCCCAGAGAGTTGTCATTGTAACATCTTCCGTGAATTGGTCATCTACCTTAGGGATTGGATCAAATCTCCGGTTTTATCATCTCCCTGCGACATATATACGCTATTACAATGACAAAGTCAAGCAGTAGAGAGAGAGAGAGAGAGAGAGAGAGAGAGAGAGAGAGAGAGAGAGTGTGTGTGTGTGTGTGTAGAGGTCCGTGGGTTATTGCGTGTATCCGCGGTACCTGTATTAGAGTTCAAATCTCTATCGTGTAACAAAATTATTTTAGTTGTTTTATGTGATGTATTATTGCTATCGTCTTGTTAAAAAATGTTTATTTCTATAAACCGTTTGTCTAAAAGCAATAATACGCAAGTAAATGCACAGTGCAGTCGACTAGTTGTGGTTGTTCGATAATCCATCGGATTGATTTTTAAAGTAGACAATTGAAGCTGTGTGGCATGAGTACTTTTAACAGACACACATAACAGCATAATGTTTTGTATTTTAATTTTTTTTTTTTTACTTTTTAACAGTATAAATTTATATAATTACGGAAAGCACAAGATTGATTATTATACTTATTAGAGTAAAATATTTAAATAATTTCCTTTCGTTTTAAATGTCTGTCGTACAGAATATCGAATAGGTACCTTGTTTCCATACATAAAAAGTAAATCTATTCGTATTATTCCATTCCTAAATAACACTCGTACTCAGAAACTTAAATGCATGCAGTCTTCTTAGTAATCTTTGGATGCACCACAAAAGGCCTACAGATAAGATTTCGTAGAATTTGTACCCCTGCCAAATACGGACTGTATGCCATTTGCGAGTTGTTTTGCCTGCCAATTACAACTTTGTTATCACGTGTGATGGGTATGAATTTATGCATTATTTCTCCTCTTCTACTATAGGAACTTGTATGCCTTCTGTTGTGCCCACGTGTATAACAGAAGTTAGCAGAAATTAGGTATCCTTAAGGCTGTTAAAGTGCCCAATTTTTTTTTTATGGCTTAGTAGAATAATATCAATAAACATTGATAAAAATGCCACATAATTACAAAAATAACTTCCGCCTACTTTAAAAAAAAAACTTTCAAGCATTGTAACCTTAAATTCTGGGGAAAACAAATTTTAAAAAGTTATAAGAGAACAACGTTTGGTTTCAGCGGGAGTGTTTCTCGAAGACCTAGGTACACCGCAAATAAATTTCATGGAAGTCTGAGACTTTGTTCGTCTGTAATTAGGATTTAACTTCTAGCTATTTTGAAATTAAATTTTATTTTAAAACTTAAAATAAAAATATGGTCGAACCATTTAAAGAATTAACATTCAATTTGTTTATCTTGTTCCAACAACATCAATAATAAGCCTCAAAAGCGAAAATAGCTCGTGTGTTGCATTATCAGTTATGTGATAACGATTTTCTGGAAATTTCTTCGTCGTTATACAATGCAAACAAATAACCACAGCATATACACTCTGAAAAGAGGGCCTTCAAAGTTCGCTACTCGATATATTATCTGACGAGTGTTCCTGTTTTCATATGTATATTAGTTTAAAAGCAACGCCATACCAAAATAAGGTTTAAGCAGCCATTATGGAAGATGCCAGCAGGTTTTCCGCAAGTAAGATTGTAAGGGTGGGAGGGGGGATAAGGAAAATACAGAAAGCGAGAGAGAGACACACAGAGAGGGCGAGAGTGGTTTAAGTGATCTTGCTCCTAAGTCGATTTCCTATCAAAATTCACGCCTCCTGCGTACACTCCTACATTTTACCCTGCACTTCCCTTTACGTAAAAAATTTGAGATGCAAATTTTGCGGCGGGGTTGGTTTTTATGGTTAACGAGAAGATTTTCCCATTTTCAGTTCTCCGGAAGGAAAAAAAAAACAGAAACCCAACAAAGTGTTTGCCTTAAAGGGAAGTTTTTACATTTTTACGGATTAGCTTTTGCAATAGCTTAAATTTTAAACTAAAATATACCTACCAGTATATTAAATAACTTTTATTTAAGTTAACCTTCGTCCACAGTTAGCTTGACAATAGCTTCTTTATAAGAAAGGAAAGTGCTCCAGCAGAGAACGTTAAATGTATTCGTAAGGCGATTACAGCCTTGCGGTCTAATATTTCGGGATAGAGCGACGTAACTGAAATTTATACGTTACAATTTGGCAGAGCTTATAACATATAAAAATTTATTAAATATTTGAACAGCTGTCGTATACTTTATCTCGGTCAAGTAACCATCCCCTTCTGAAACAGGAAGAAACGTCACGCCGTCTCCATGGCAACACAATTTATCCAGCCTCATCGGATGTTGCTATTCCGTAAGAGGGAGAGTTAATACAGCGGTTAAGCTTACCGCCAAAGCACTCATTTGTCTGTGTTACAACAGCTGGCAACCTTATGTCGAGAGACGGGGTGGGGATACAGAACAGAGACAGTCATTTGCACGATGACAAGATTAAGAGCGTTTTGTAAGTTCGTTATTTCTAAATAAGTTGTCCTGGGATTCCAGTGATTCATTTTGCAAAGTGAATATAGATGCTAACTACATGACATTTCGAATACATTCCTTCACTGATTCTGGCAACACGCAATTACTTCAAATGAAATATTGGAATTCCAAAAAAATAATTTTAGATTACAACCTTTTGCAAACAAAAAATTATCCACGGCACTATATATAACCTAGAAATATGTATTACATACTAAACCAGCTGAACCTTTCCACCGAACACTGGCAATCTAAATTACGAACCCGGTACGAGTCGAGATTAAATTACAGAGAAAAACAACTCGGTCCGTGGTTTCAGGACACCTTCTGCGGGCACGTCGATGGGAAACGTGCCCGGAAACTTTTCAACCACCGCGATCAATTACCTCCCCTCCACCCGCTCCATAAAAAAGATCGTATGGTTCCTTTATTTAATCCTTCTCTCTTTCGTGATCCCGAATCTCGTACCATCGACAAACAATGGCCGAATATCGGATTACAATCACTTTAACCCTTCACCCCTTACAACTGCCCTGCACTTTCCGGTATTGTAGGGACGAGGACCTCCCTCCCCTCCGGCAAGAGGTGATCCAATCACAGTTACCAACCTCCCCCCATCACCATACCCGGCAGTTCCAGTTTTTATGACGTTATCTNTGGCAGAGACTCGTCGAGTACTAGCGGTGTCGCCGATGGCGGGGCTGGGGCGCAGTTTAAATCCCCGAGTTGGACGACAAAAGCGACGATAGAACACTGTGAAGGGGGAACGGGGAACGTAATTCCGTCACTGGTAATTAATGGACACGGAGAGACGGTTGCGAGGACACGCACCATCACGCGTCGCTAAGGGAGCATTGGCGTCGCAGTGCTTCACCCCCCACCCCCTCCCGGACACTCAAACACCGCCACCACCCCTTACACACACTCCAGGGTGCGTCAGGGGGTCGGTGACCCCTCCGATCTGTCCAGCGCGGAGCGAGGTGCCTCGCGCCAGGACAGACAGATATTACGTTAATTTACGGCTAGGAGAACGCGTGGAAAACCCTGCTTGGTATCTTCTCTCCTCCATCGCGTAAAGAGCATCACTGCAACCAACGTGGTAACTAGAACTCATTCGTCGATTAAATTAAGAAGTGGAAATGTTTTAAAGAACAAAATATATTAAAATCACACCAATTTCGAAATTAATGGCTTAAACAAAAAAAAAAAAACTTTACTATCAGATTATGCCTTCCACAAAAATAGACATGAAACTCCAGTTTTCTAACTAGCTGCCGACATCACTATTTTACGTTATTTTTTCAGGTCAACGAGAGACCAATTGTTTTTCGTGTGTCATAACAGGCCTTGGTATGTTAATCATTAAAATATACATTACTTTAATATTAAATACTTTTTTAAATATTTAAAAAAAATTCTAAGAATTATTTTTTCCTATTGTTAAAAAATAAATTCCACGTAATTCTACAAAAATTGTCTCTGTAAGTGTTGAAAATTACGCAGTAATGTAANCCCCCCCCAACACTACCAAAATAAGTTGATTTAAAAGTGCTGAATTAGGAACTGAGTATACATCGTTTTTGCTATTTATTAACGCCCTAGTTTCCGTCGTTGGATGAAAGGAAATTAGACTATCCTGAACTTGTCAAAACCGAAATCATTCAAGGTTTGCATGGAATTGTAATCCCAAAACTTCTTGGTCTCAAGTTGGCGCCTAGCAAACTCAAGCCAAGTAGGTCTGCCGCGTTTTATACGAGACTTTGTGGAATTGCGCTGTTTGGCAGTAAAACCTCACAGCATTCTATTGATTCACCAGCAGATAACAGTTCATTAACCTAAGATTCGGCAATATAATCATACTGATTTAAATCACTGATTCAGATTTAGTTGAAAAGGAGGGGGGAAAGAGGCTNAAAAAAAAAAAAAAATATATATATATATATATATATATATATATAGTGGGCCATGTGTAAAAGTAATACAAATACACAAACAAATTAATTAAGCTGTGACGTTTGCAGAAACACAAGAAAATTGCAACCGCCAATGTTTTTATCTATTTTGTATGTATCTACCATAATGTATTTATCTATCTTGTAAACTGTAATGAATTAAACGAAATGCATCCAACGTGTCTAAAGCAGCTGCAGGCAAATTGATATTAAATTGCATTCATTTTAATCTAAGGAAATTTTAGAAAGAATAAATGGCTGTGAGCTGATCGCCAGTTTTCTACATCATCAAACGGCGTCAAAGGCGTCTGGGGTACAAATAACAGTGAATCGCGTTTGTTGCAGTCCCCGTGGTGCCCAAAAGCCATCGTGAAAAAAAAAAAAAAACAGATAAATCCTACGAAACACAAGAAAGTCCTCAAGCGATAATTACGCAAGTGTGATACATGTCATAGATATTCCTGCCTATAAATATAACCACAAGCAGATGGAACTACCGCCAAGTTAAAAGCATTTAGTAGAAATAAACTTAAGGTAAATCCTTGAAGTAAGATGTAGCTAAAATTACAAAATTTTATAATATTTTCGTCAAAAAAAATATTTTTTTTTTACCATTTCATAAGTGTTTTAACGTGGCGTCTTTATCTTATTATTTGAGTATATTTAAATCCGTTTTATTTAAAATGATAATTTTGACTTAAGTGATAGGCCGTACAGAACAAATAAATTATTCCAACAAAATATTTTAGTACGTTTACAGATTTTCTTTTTAAGTGCCGTCTTTGTTTAAAATAATATTTTATGTCATCCGGAAGGCATTGTTAATACTCAAAATTGAATTAACGAACTTTGAAAGGAACTTGTGTTTGTATTTTAATAAAACTGATGTTATTTCATTTTCGACTCCTTGAACTGAATTACTAAGTTTTCCATTAAACAAGAACAACTCGAACTAAAAGGTAGTTAAGTATAATAAATCATTATTCACAAGCTCCACAGAAAATTTATATGGAAGAAAGAATTTACGATTCAAAGCCGAAGGCTGAAATAATAATCGTCGCAGACGGTAAAAAATCATGACCCAAAGTGTTTTAAATTACTTCTGCTGACCTAAAAACTAAGTTCGTGGCTAAGGTTGCTTTAACTGGTGAGCATTTGGAATGGAATGTCTGTCCATACCCCACAGCAAAGTTGTTCTAGAGTTGTAGCAAAATAATATTTATGACATTTTGCTATTGTAGGAATGAATATAAACAATGAGTTTGATATAAAACAAAACTTGTGCACTACAATAAAAAATTCATAATTCAGGTAACTAAACTTTTTTTTTTTTTTTTTCGTTTTCTTCTCTACTTCAGCTGCAAAACTATATCATATCAAACTAACATTAATAAAAATCGTAAAAGTGGCAGTATTTTAAACGAAAGAACATATGCGGATACAGCATTTTATCTAGCCACAAAGGCTCCTGCTCCTCCATTCATTATACTACAAGAACGTAAACCACGACTTTAACTCAAAATCGCCTCTACCCCGAAGAATAATAGGGCGCGGCTTACCCTCTGAATTAAAACTTATACAGGGTGATTCTAAAATCATGGGACAAACAATTATTGTATAGGAAATGTTTATAATTAATGTAATAATTTCCGTAAATATTCGTTTACCTTCATATTTCCCGATATAGTTAGGTTCCATACTCCCCATAACTTCACACCGTAGACAGTAAACATTCCTAAAATGTTTGCAGAACCGAGCGAGAAACAATCAAACGACACGCAATGATTAGCAATAATTCTAATCACTGAAAAATTTCAATTCGGATAGTAGAACATGGGTGTGATTAAATCGAATGAAATTACAATTACACAACATTGAGGGAGAATGCATTACATNCATTACATAGCCCCCCCCCCAATACCCCGCCCTAACTCGAAAATGTAAAAACATAAATTTGTAAGCGCTTTATTTTTTAACTACGTTCACACCCCACATTTTTATTTGAATGATAATATAAACGCAACCTGCTTGACGGCGAATGTCAGTCGGCTCGCTCTGGCAACCGCAGCCGGTACAATGTTTTTATCCCAGTAGAAAACTGCCCAGTTTTTTTGTCGCTTCCATCCCGAACCGCCTCTTCCGGCACGAGCGTCACGCGATTCCGGGCGGCACATCCGAAACAATTTTCTTTGTTCGCACGCACTGTGCCGGAGCATGAAACACAAAGGTGGATAGGCGCAGCACCGTAAAAACAGGGTGGTAGGTACAGGTAGGGGTGAAAAATAACGTAGTTACCACCACCAAGAGGTAGCGTTCATCTCGACGCATTTGGTCATAGCCGCTGGTTACCTTCTATATATCCCGACAGGGAAAACGAATGCTTACCGACGAAATTATAAGTAGAAGTTATATGGCGTTACAGCTTCCGCATTTAAGAAGATAAACCGGTGTGTGTGTGTCGGCCGTGAGTTTCACGCGAATATGTCTACGTTCGCGGGTAATAGCTTCTTTGCGATATGAGAATGAAATTAAAATAACGAAAAGGATACTTGTCATTTATGGCAAAAAATCGACAGATCTAGACGAGATCTTTCGTTTGGCACCAAAATCAGCGGGCTATCACACCTTACATATACTGCCCGGAAATTTTTGCAAACACCCAAAATTGCCACCAGTCGCCGCGGGCCCCCACCCGCGCCTCGCGCATGCGCGGCGACAACTCAATGCCATACTCACATCATTATAGTATACCCGATCAAACACATTTATTTCAATCGTTTTGTTAGTCACAAAGTTGTAGTGTCGGAATGGCTCACCCTGCAAACGTTCCCGTCCTAATACACTATGTGTCGGTCTTATTTTGAAGACGCATTCACTTTAATCTGTTGCTTAATTAAACAAACTATCTACTACCTGTACATTGCGGAAACATAGAATAAACAATCATGTGTAGTTTTTTCTCTTTTTAGAAATACGTGATTGATTTACAAATTTTAACTCTGACGGTGGTGTCTATGTGGCTCTTCACATATGTTAGTTCCACGCCACGTGCGATGAATACTCGTATGAAACTATTTACAAACTAGTGTTTCACCTCCATGATTATGATTCATATTCTCTCGATATATTAATGGTATTGTTACGTGATCGCTGCTCTTCATCGCTTCCCTTGCTCCATCCTGCTCGCGAGAACAAAGGAATGTGTGAAAATCAGACGAGCGGTAATATAAGCACTTGGTGATTTACAAAGGCATGCAGCCGCGTGCTGCCGCGATAAGCCTATCGCGACTAGTGCGCTCCTGACCTTGGGCAGAGTGAGTTTCTGAGGTTATCTTTGAAATTATGTTCTGGTTCATCGCCCTTGCCTCTCTCAGCAAGACTCGGGGTGTGGGTGACCTTCCACATCGGGCCAGCGAGACAATTTAAGCCGTGACGGGACTTGAGAGGACAGTTTTGTGAGTTGAGAGTTTGTAGGATTGTGCGAACTTAAAGCGAGAGGTGTGTGAAAACAGCGAAGAGACGAGCCAGCAAGGCGACGAGTGGCGACGGAAGTGACCAGCGGGAGTGAAGTCTGCGGACAGCGAGCATCGGTAGAGTGGAGATTGAGACTGCTGGGTGGTACAATTGAACTGGATGCGCGAGTGTAAGACATTTGAAATGATGGCAATAGTCAGATTGAATATGTGTAAATAATGAGCGTGAACTAAGTGACTGTAACCAATTTTATATTTGAAGACTTAACCAATTTCGAAACATTGATAATAACTTTCATTAGAACTGAGATAGACATTAAATTTGTGATAATTAAGAATAACACGAGGAATAGTGGAGACAGATGGTCTAATGTTGTAAATACGTGAATAAATTATAAATAAAATATAGTCATTTTATTTTTATTACGACCTCTATCCCTCACGAACTCCAATTTATGAAATAACTGCGAATAAACAACGCAATCGATAACAACGCTCAGGAAACGTAGACAAGTAAAAATAAAATATAAATTAAATAAATACACGATTTTGACGTCAATCACATTGCCTGTCAACATTACGAGGTGTTATAAAGTTTGCAGCACCATAGAATCTGATTCAGCAAACAAATACGAAACGGCTCTCTCGTTATACTTTTCAGTTGTAAACTCTTGTGAGCTTCTTAAATTAAAGCGGGGTTACTCATTAGGCGTGCCGTCTACGAGGACGTGTATCGCATGCCCGAGACCAGAAACGCGACCCAGACACCCGTATCAGATGACTCACCTCTACGCGCAAGACACCGAACTGGCAGTCTTCCGTCGGCAACTCGCCTCTATGAGAATTTCAGCGGTGATACTATTGATGGCGCCTTTATAAAGATAAATGTGCGCTGCACGTCAACGCACTGCATCAAGTATCGTACACCGCACTGGCGAAAGGAAAGATCTTGATTTGGGAACACATGGGTGGCATCGGTCCTTGCCCAAGCTAGTAAAACAGGAGTTCGAAATGTTCTCCCACNTTCTATTGCCGTCATTCCAAATGTCTGCCACTCACGCATTCATTTCAGTAGTCTCACCCGTCAGTCTCTCACTCTTCACTGTACCGATGCTCGCAGTCCGCTGACTTCACTCCCGCCGCCACTTTGCTGCCTCGTTGCTTCGCTGTCTTCGCACACCTGTCGCTTAATGCCGCGCGATCCTCTAACTCTCAAACTCTCCGCTTGGAGGCCCGTCGCGGATTAAATAGTCTCGCTGGACCGATCTGGAAGGTTCCCCCGCTCCCCGACTCTAGCTGAAAGAGACAAGGACGATGAACTAGAACATTCTTTCCCAGATAACCGCAGAAATTAAATCCGTCCAAGGTCAGGAGCGCACGAGTCGCGATAAGCCTGTCGCGGTGGCATCCATTTGTAAATCTCCACACTGTTCTTGGATTACCTTAAGCCTGACCTCCACACATTCCTGCGTTCTCGCGAGCGCTACGGGGGCAAGGGAAGCGATGAAGAGCTGCCAGGAAGCATGTAACACTATACATAGTATGGCAATAATACCACGTATCTGGCTGCAGATATAGGAATTTTGAACGTCGCTACAATACAAAGTTGGGAACCCTACGTGTTTGAATATTTCCTGAGCAGATCTATGAACACTACCATCAATTTAAGGGCAAACACTTTCCCATTCACGCTTTTCCGCTGTACCTATACACTGATGAGATAAATTTGCGAATAATTACTTACGAGTATATTTACAGGCCTCGCGCAAATAAAGCTAAACTGTGTCTTAAACAAACTAACCAAAGAGAGAAAGCAACCGCTTTCGTGCGCACTCGATGAAGTACTATTTTGCATAAGAACTATTTCTTACTAGGCATTACCAACATACCTATTTTCTCCCTGTTTTTATTAAAATTAGTTATACATTATATAACCAAATTTACAAATAAAATATTATTAACAGCTAAATATAAAATTATATAATGTAATGTTAAACAGAAGTATGTAACGCCTGTGATACGTGACATATTTAGCGGAAAAGGCCAAATACGTAATACATAGGATGATTTTTCAAAGGTATGATTCAAACAGCGGTGAAAATACTACATCTGCCAAGCCAACCCCTCCCCCGCGAGAGTGCCAGCCAAGCAACTTCAGGCGGAGAGGTCAAACGTAACGTGTGTGGGTGTGTGTGTGTGTGTGAGAGAGAGAGAGAGAGAGAGAGAGAGAGGGAGAGAGGGAGTGCGTGTGTGTGTGTAGGGTTCCGCGCTTCTACCCCTGACCAGTGTGGCCTTCCTTCAGGCCGCCCACGGGCGTCTGTGGGATCAATAACACGGCGCCGCAACAACAGGTAGACCGGCAGGTGAGATGAAGAAGAGCGCGCGCGCACACACGCACAGCATCCCTGCTGCGGCGTCCCGACTCCACACCACCTCCCTCCCAACCAACATATGGTTCATTCATGGTTACTTCCCAACTTTTCTGAGGGGGTCGCGGGGGTGTAGTGGTCAGACCACTCGCCTCCCACCCTCGGATTATCGCACGTGGGAATCCTGCCGGACGGTGCCGCTGGTCGGCGGGTTTTCTCGTGGATCTCCCGTTATTCCAGAGCTGCTCTGTACTCACCTCGCTTCATCCTCATCGGCTCTCGAGTCCTCGATGTTAAGAGCCACCCAAATCTCCACACTCTCTCCACACCAAATATTCTGAAGCCCTGCTAAAGTTCTACTTTCTGGATATTCCTCCGCTAACCAAGCTCGGCCGTGTTAGAAAACTACATCAAAGAGAGAACGCACCGCATTCGTGCGCACTCCGTGTAATACTGTTTTGCATAAGAACTACTTCTTACTAAACATTACCAATACACCTGTTTTTATTTAAATAAATTATTAACTTAATATTATTATTTAAAGATAAAATATAATTAAAAGTTCAATTTAACCAAAAAATAAGTTACTTTAATGTTAAAACGAGTTTAAAACGTTTGTGATACATGGCGTATTTAGGAAACAACCAAACACGTCATACGCGGGGTGATATTCTAAAGGTTCTGTCTAAAAGTGTGAAGAAACCGCGAATAGACTACAGGCGACTTCTCTCCCCACGCCAAGTGTCGCACTTCCCCGCCCCGCATTCTAAGACAAATGTTTTGTTGAATACAACAAGTTTGTTAGGCGCAAGGGCCGATTAAATATTTTGTTACTGAAACCTAATTGTTATACTGTTTTATTTTGGTGATATTTAGCTGGTGCAACTAAAAGTTTGTATGAATCTACGAACGTAAAGCCTTTTCTGCGATTATAAAAAAAATTGAAAGCACGACTTGATTTTCAACCTGGCCATTTTCGCCCTAGCAGTACGCCCTAGCAACGTCAGGTAATTGTTTTTAAATGCATACCATTAAAGTACAGGACAACGTGCGTAAATAAATATTTCAAGTTTCACAGCTTTTAACTTTAGTTTACCGTTACACGTGTTTAACAGGAATTTTTTCTTGCAATTTTTAGGCAGTAATATTTATACTAACAATCACTGTTACTATCCAGATTGTCACAAATATTATAAACATACTCTCGAGAATGAAGGCAATTAAATGAGTAACCAAGCAACTGCAGACAGCTGATTAAACTAAATATTTGGTTGACACAGTAATGTTTTTGGTTCCAACACGTTTTGTTTATTCAAGCGCGTATTTCGTCAGATGAAGAAAATCAATTTTTTAACTCAACAAAATACTTCGTTGGGGCTACTAAATACTATCTAAATCCGACCGACAAACTTATCCTACTGCTGGTTAATCACGAAAAAAATGTGAAAACATATGCATATACGCGCCATGGTCTAATGTGAATCCTAAGGGTGGTGGTACACGTCTTTGAAGTTGGACCTGGAACACTAATTTGTTACAAATATTGGAGAAAATATTTAAGATGGAACACAAGAGTTTCTGGACTATGTGTAACCAAACGAAGAACTGCAAACACCACAACACCTGTCGCTGTTATAAAATTATAGTTCGTGGAAATAATCACGGTTAATATCCTTATTTCGACTCAATCTCCGCGACGCGGACGATACACATTATCAAGACACCCAGTGTTCTACTTAAAATATTTCCACCCGTAATTGAAATAAAATAAAATAGTGCTTCGGGTGCAACTTCAAAAATATGTACCCCCCTCAGGATTCACTTTATACCATAGGCCGTTTATGTTTTCGCCTCTTTTAATTTTTTCGTGATTAGCCTACAGCTGAAGTTTGTCAGTCGAATTTAGATGCACCTACATATGTTTGACCGTACGTATACCAAGAAGTATTTTGTTGACTGGATCTGTGATCTACAGCTTACTTCCCCGCCTGCTTCAGCTAGAAAGCTGTTCGCTATCATGAAGTTCGTTATCAATTATTAAGATCACTGACTGCTCCATATTTTTTTAATCGATAGTGTTGATGTCGGGAAAACTATTGTATAGTTGGATTTGGCAATGTTTGTATAAATTAATATTAATAAAGGTGAGAGCATTTTACTTAAATGTGTTGAAACCAATATACATTTTTACGTAATAATCCTTATACAAAAATTATCAGTATAATAAGTTGTCTAATTTTCCATATCGCTAATACCAATGGTAATACTGCGACACCAATTTAACGAGACAGAAAAAAGGCCTATTTAGTCCGATATTTTAGTTTTAGTATCGATAATTATATATATATATATATATATATATAAAATATTGGAAAAGCCCTTACATCTGGTTGGTTCACGGTTAGCAGCGAAATTTTCAAAATTCTGCTTGGGTTCTTTTTTTCCGTCCAGTATGTGTTTATTTTTCACAGTCACACAATCCAAGATCACCATGGCCTTGTGCCTAACTGCAGTAGCCGTCCGATTATGAAGTGATACTGTTACGTTGTTAACTATTTCGCCAATCGTCACTAAATTTGTATGGATACGAAATATTCGCAAAGTTCAGTGGCCTGCAAATTAAATATTACACTTTTAATTAAACCCAAAGGCTTTTGGAACTGCTTTTCCTAATTTAATGCAAACTTCAATGTAAGAAATGCAGCCGATGTTTACATTAAAATATATGAAGTTAATGGTAGGTTTATTTTAAAAGTGCTCAATAGTAAAACAGCTACAGAAACAAAGCTTTATATACTATTATGATTAAACTGGGATTAGCAACACATCTTTCTACACATTTTTTTATGAAAAAAAAACGGGAGGGAGGGGTGAGTTGTTTACGTATTTGAATATTGAAACTTACACGCGCACACGCGCACACACACACACATATGCACATATAGACACATAGAATCTACACGTTAGTTCTCAAAACTTTGTTGACTAATCTACAAATATAAGGAATTACTGCACATAATAATAATAAGGCAGACTGATTATTGTTTTCTGCGCATGTCCCCAGTAATGTTTTGTCAGCATAACTATCGTATGATTGTGGTTAGTGACGTGTGAGGTTATTAAAAAAACTATGTTAATGTATATAAAAAAAAGTCTAGCTTGAGCATAGCCTACTTGCGGCTCGAAGCAATTAAGAATACCAAAACGAAGTAGTCGTTTATTCCGCGAACTCCAGCGGCACACGCTAGCAAAATGGCGTAATTGGCCAGAAAAATGTAGGAGCGCCATTTGCCAATCAGCAACTGAAACCATGCCCGCCAACTGGCAGCCCAACCAATAGGGAACCTTTCACAGAATACAGTAGCCAAACAGAAGCAAGGCCCGTCCCCACAACTTCGCGCAGCCAATCAGAGAATGTGTATACCTACGTTAAAGTGACCGCCACTCCATTTCGTATCTGTGTACTTATATACTCTGTGATTGCGTTTAAGTGTAGGCCAGAGGAAGCCTCCTAAGATTTCCAAAGCACGTGTTTTTGTAAACAGTGTTCTAACCTCGAATCCAGTGCACGTTGTTCAGACAGTTCTACTGGCAAGAAAACACCTTATTGCGCTCTGCTTTAGATACGCGCTCTCACGATGATATATTTCCCCTATGACTCAATTCACGTAAAACATTTATTTCATTTAAAATAAATATATTTAAGAAACGACCACATCGGGGAATTATAACAATGCCATTGGGGNTAAAACATTTATTTCATTTAAAATAAATATATTTAAGAAACGACCACATCGGGGAATTATAACAATGCCATTGGGGGAAAAAATGCCTTTTCCAACGCTCGACGATCCAGCCCAGTTTTTCTTTTACGCAGTAAACTATATTTTACGAAGTTTTTAAATATGTATCGTGTCGGCACACGATGCGAGCTCCGTCTCCGTCACCCTCCTCCTCATCTACCAGCGCAGCGACTGCCTCCCACGCCGATGTCGCCACAACCTTCTCGACCCCGAGCGACGTGGCAGTGCTGCTTCCAGTGGCTCATCTCTTTGCAACTCTTTTAATGACAATGGTGGACTGTTCCAATTATTCAGGCTTTCAAGAGAACATTCCCGATGAGAAAAAAAAAAAGTATTAATATTTGCAATCTCAATATTATGTTGAATTTACGTGCTGTAACCATTCCTGCATTGAAGANAAAAAAAAAAGTATTAATATTTGCAATCTCAATATTATGTTGAATTTACGTGCTGTAACCATTCCTGCATTGAAGAGTATAAATACTGTAACTCATATTTTATTTCATTGCTCCAAGTTTGCTTGACAAAATAATTACAGTTCTGCTAACAATTTCTCCGCATGACAAACCTGCCTACAGCTAGACGATCTAAACATTTTATTAAATATCCAACACCACATGTAAGTTAGATGTGTAGCTAACGTTATAATATACACTCGAATACGTTTGCAACGTACAACTTCAAAAACATTTGCGATACATAACACTGACCTGCAGAGGAANGGCGACGGACGTCTGGGTAGAGGGGTAATAAATACGTGCACGACACGACAATATCCACAACTGTCGATACATCACCCTAACACGCCTAATGAATACAAACCTCACACTCGCGCAAAAAAAAAAACACGGAGCACAGACACCACAACGAATCGATGCACCGACGAAATTAAAAACACCGGTGTCGCTCTGTAAATCTAGAAAGAAGGAATTTTCCACTGAATGTTTTCCATTTCGACTTCACACGAGTAGAAATAATAAAGAAATCAATATCAACATGCCTTTATATTTCTACGGGGTCATAGCGAAGATCTACGTCGTCAAAAGAAAATTAAACTCAAGATTATAACATTGCAGATATTTTGTCGTCGTAAAATCTGACCGGTACTTTATAATTACATTGTAAGAATTTTAGTAGGTCTTATAATTAATTTTACGTGCACACTAACCGTGTGATTTATGTGGAATGCAAATACTTTTGTTGTGTCGTAGTGGCAACACTGAAAAAACCACCAGAACTTTTTTTTTTGCAAAACATATTCTGTCATGCTTGTATCACCGCTGCAACGCCTTCAACTCCGAAACTTGCTGTTTTTTAACGACGTAACAGGAGACCTTCATAATCAGTAAACGTTCGAGTGCGGAACACACAGCGAAAATCGTTTGTCTAAGAAAACAAACTGGTGATAAATAATTCTCGCGATCATCCCGCAGGTTTTTGAATAGACTTTTCATAGTAAAGTGAGCATTTTTCTGACGCTCTCTCGTTTGGAATAATAGTCAATAAATATATCTTATTTAAGCCATAGACGCTAACTTTCGAGTCCGGTAAAATACATGCACTGTGTTTATTACGTCCATGGAAATATTTATTTTAAATGGTGGTGGAAGGGTAACAAATGACTGNAAAATACATGCACTGTGTTTATTACGTCCATGGAAATATTTATTTTAAATGGTGGTGGAAGGGTAACAAATGACTGATAGAAAAAAAGTAACTAGGGCGTAAAAAAGTGCTCACTTTACCGTGAACAGCGTATACAAGCTTGTGCGAGAGCAAGTACGCCAGCTGGTACCGTATAGGCGTTCCATGTACGCGTGACGAAGATGCCTGGCCACCGGCAGGCCCGAACACCGACATGTCTCAACGATTTATTATAGTCCATTCAAGATTCCCTCCAACTTTTCTGAAGCCTTGCTAAAGTCCTGCTTCCAGGATATTCCTCCACCTCGTGCAAACAAAGATTAACCAAGTATAGAAAATTACACCATAGGGACAACGCACCACATTCGTGCGCACTTAGTATAATAACATTTTTCATAAGAACTATTTCTTACCAGGAATTTACCGACATACATTTTTTTCTCCCTATGTTTATTCACATTATTTATAAATGAAATATTATAATTTATGGATATTATATAAGTAAAAGTTCAATTTAACGAAAAATAAGATAATTTAATGTTAACACAAGTCTCAAACGCTTGTGGTATACATGACATATTTAGAAAACAACCAAAGATGTGATACTTGGAGGGGGGGGGGTGATTATTTAAAGGTTTGATTCAAAAAGTGTGAAATACCGCGAACGGACAATACTGCACAAACCTTAGACACTTCATTTTTATATTATATATATTTTATACTCCTCCATCCATAAATCACAATAAATAACGTGGCGCGGCTACAATACGTTACGGGGCGAGATCGATAGAAACACTCGAGTTTGAAAGGGTGTATAGCATGAGATGGAAGGGGGGAGGAAGGGTGAGAATTGGAACTTTTTTTTTTTTTGCGGCGCGCGGCTCCCAGTCGAGATTCAATTGGCGGGCAGTAGCCATCCATCACCCGCGCAGCAGCACCTGCTTCCGCTGCGAGTTGATATCCGACCGCCAGCCGGCGACAGACTAGAGGAATACGACAGTCCGTGCATCGACGAGGCCGTTGGTCACAGGTCATGCTTTTGTCGGCGGCCATCGACCCACGTGGTCTTGGCAAACGGCGTGGAATTCCACTAAATGTGCGGAATTTCTTCTGGTGTACAGATTTTTCTGTGAAATGAATGACTGTGTCGATTTTGCTTTGGAATATCCACCTCCGACTGAAATATTACAAAATGCTATTTTTTTCTCGCGAAATGCAGTCATGGTACTTTTTAATGTAAATTTAATTGGCCAATCTGTCTATCCTTATATTCCCAGAACATTTTATTTGAGAAAGTTGTCGCCCATAAATCTTAAAAAGTTGGCAACAAGTTCAAGCTATTTTTTTTAAGGGAAGGAATAAAATTATCAGAAAATTGGCATTGACTGAAGAATTTAATGCAAGTATCTGTAGTAATTTTTTTATAAANCAGAAAATTGGCATTGACTGAAGAATTTAATGCAAGTATCTGTAGTAATTGTTTTATAAAACATAGGTGTGCATGATTGTGTGCAACGTCGCGTTCTAGAGTTGTGCGTGGAATTGTGTGGCGTTCACATGCGGAGTCTGTGGATTTCGGGGTGGTTGATCTGCAACGCTGCAGGATCGCCCATCTAGTTGAGGATTGTCAGTGACCACGTGTTTTTTATAGCCCGAATGAACCTAACCTAAAATAACCTTGAATACCAGTTGAATGAGTGGTTTTTTTTTTTTTTAAGTTTAAACTAGCATAGGATATTTGGTAAACAAGTGGCTCGTTTTCAGACGCACGCGTGCACTAGCCACAGCCATTTGAGTCCAAAGGCGCTCACTGAGGAATACGGCAACGCCAACACCGCTTGGCATTACGGGAAATCGCGTATTTCCACAGTAATTCTTCGCCACTTGATTGATTGTGTAATGGCGACGTAAGACGCCAAGACACCCGCTGGCATTATATATGTAAGTTTATAAATTCACATTTTAAAAGTGAAAACTGTGTGTTACCATTTGTACGAATATTTATGACGTAGAACACTGACTGCCTTGAGTCTACCATGCCACAACATATAGTACAAAGACGGCTTAGGTGTTGGTGAAACGCTAAAATATTCGAGTGATTTTCGTGTAATTAAAACAAATATTTCAGCTGACGTGGCAGTTGGAAATTATTACGTTTTTTCCCGAGACCGTAGCCTAAAGTAGTGAATGGGTAGTAGGGCTTAACGTATCGACAACATCGAGGTCACTAGAGATGAGAGAAAGTCGCCGAGAGAAGCAGGAATGGGAAGGAATCGGCCATTGAACGTAGTAAGGACCATCCCAGCATTCGCCCGGAGTGACTTCGGGTAACCATGGAAAATGGAAATCAGGATGGCGACCGGGATTCGAACCCAGGTTCTCCCGAACGCGAGTCCGAAGGTTGACAACTTCACCGTCACGCTCGGCGAGGGGACCTAAGAAACCAGTTTTTGGAGAGCATGGATGTAAAGTGAGGTGAAGATGAAGCGGCGACTCTATAACACACGCCCCTGGTGCCTCCGCGCACCTATGCGCAAGGCGTGCAGTGTTTCCTATGCACATTAGATCCGCGGAACTCTCCTGCGTGACAAGGGCCGGAGATTATACTACGTCCGTATCGTTGTACTTTCTCGTACCTCTTAAGAAAACTGCGTAGGCAAGCTCTAAAAATGCGATTTTTACCATGCTCACGATTCACGATTTTTTCTCTTTGAATACATATAATATGATCAAACAAACACACACGGGATGTCATTGGGATTAAGACAATTGATTTTTACGTTTTCTGGCAAAAAGTCGTATTTCTATAATATTTACATACTGAGATATGCTTAACCGTGCAAAAAAAAAACGAATGAAACAAAAAAATACTTCAGGGACATTGACTCTTGCCATCTTATACGTGTATAGGCAAAGACAGAATGCCCTGAACAGGGCGGGAGTCCTAAAGAGGGGGGGGGGAGATAAGGGGGTTGTGAGGCGAGACTCGTTTACCATCGAGAAACATCTCTCACTGTGTGTACTTCCACCTACTAATTAACACCAACCAATATCACGTAGGTCCTACCCGATGACATCCGTGAGCCGACTAAAAAATACTTTGAAATTTTCCAGTTAGATATATGAAATGCGTTACCCGTATGTGTGTGTATACGTAACATGAAAATTTTAAATTCAAATTTTTAACCAGACGTCCAGACATTAAACTCTTTTATAATTCCCAGGCAACGTCACTGTTATAATCAGAACAATGTTTCGTATTTCTACGCAGTAATGGACAGAATTATTTATTTCAAGGGTCTGATTTACTTTTTTGCTCTAAGTATTATGCATCATTACTTCGCCGTGTAGTCAGTTACGGCGTTGCTTAAAAAAAAAGAGTTATTTAATACTTCAAAACATAGAGAAAAAGACTGTAACGCCGTTCCATCATTAGCTGGTAAAAACGGCGACAATATTTCTTTTTTTGAGCGGACGCAAATTGTTAACGTCATATGACATGTCTGTCTACAATTAAAGGGGAGAGAAAAAACACAACATAACAGGAAATAATAGCAGCCCTCGAAACNATATGACATGTCTGTCTACAATTAAAGGGGAGAGAAAAAACACAACATAACAGGAAATAATAGCAGCCCTCGAAACAAAACTATGTCCCGTTCATAATTAACACTTTTTTTTTTCGCAAAGAATGTCCATTTGCGTGCAATTGCGAGAAATAGTAATTAATTTTTGAGGGTCGCTGTGCGTAGCCACCTATCTGACAGATCGGATTTGCATGCAAATTCTGGCCTTCCTCTTCCCACCAAGTACCCCCCT
>NQII01000082.1:1454287-1482738 GCA_002778355.1 Clitarchus hookeri | reverse complement strand
GACCGTGTTGTAGGGTAGAAATGCTCGTTGGATGATACCCTGCCATTTTACGTCAGAATTCTGTAACAAGCTAGGCATCATAAAAATGTATGAGAGTTTCACGCGTGTCTTTTGGACCTCCGCTAGCAGTAAATAGGTGAGTGAGTGAGTGAACTGCTCTTTACATCGAGGTCTAGAAAGCCGCTGAGGGGGAAGCAAGGTATGGAGCAGCGCCGGAATGCAAGAGCGGGGAAACAGGAAATCCCCTAGAAAACCCCTCTCTGGCCAGCGGCATCATCAGGCACGATTCCCATATGCGTAAATCCGAGAGCAACCCGAACGGGAAGTCGAACCCGGTTCGCCTATGTGGGAGGCGAGTAGTCTAACCACTACACCGGCGCGGCCCCAGTGGTCAGGTGGTTCAGTTTCGTTGTAGCTGAGCCGACTAGGGGATTTGACCACAGAGTATGGGCTGTTCAATGTAAACTGATCACTTTTGAAAGCACTACTTAAAATCTACTTTTATACACGTTGTGTATCCTTCCGCCAAATGTAAAATTATCATTGCCGTGAACCTTTTCACTTTATTCATGCGTCTGTCAAGTAAAACAGTGCAAATATTGGAAAAGTTAATATTTTACAAATTTGCTCATTCTTACTCTTATCATAAAAAAAAACAGAAAGCAAAATAAATATCAGTATTCGCATATGTTTACACACTTTTAGTCGAACGTTAAGATATGGAACTGCTTTCTCTCCGTCGGTACCAACTTTTACTGGGCGCATGCCAATCATTGTGTCCGTTAAAAGATACACAGTTATGCGCAGTGGCATTTTTCAAAGGTTTATTTCGAAAGTGCTCAATTAATCGTGAAACCTAAGAATACAAAGGCGAAGCAGCCGCTTATACAGAAAACTCCGGTCGCACACGTACGCAAAAAAAAAAAAACCATCGCCACTGGCCAGTTAAAATGTCGGAACGTCGTTCACCAATCAGCGTCCAGTAATTTGCTTGCCATCCAATAGCCCGGCCAATAGAAAATAATTTAGAAGCACGCTGTAGCCAGCTAGACACAAGGCCCATTCCAGAGTTTCGCGCAGCCTTTCAGAGAATGTGTACGCCCGCATCAAAGGAACTGCCACTCCGTTTCATCTCTGTATACTTATCCATCCATTCTTTGGTGGAATGGTATAATTAGAGATGATGGAAAATCGCGAAAATTTGTTTTGCCAAAATATTTTCTATATCACTCTACTTTATTCTTCCATGATTGGACAACAAGGTTTTGACTCGGCTAAGTTGTTTGCAGACCAATCACGAACGTTCTGCCTTATAGTATCAGGATCCTTCATTGACCCAGTGAAATGGGGAAGTAGCTTCATACATGCATTACAGTCAATAAGGAAAGAAAACTGCTGTAATGTGTACAGTACGTTGAATCTTAGCAAGCAGTCAACTTTTCTCTCGATAAACCATCATCTCTAGGTACAATCTCTGTTGATTTCCTTCTGTTGCGGTTGAATTCTAAATCATAGAATAAGAAAATTAACAGAGGAGAAACTTTNATCTCTGTTGATTTCCTTCTGTTGCGGTTGAATTCTAAATCATAGAATAAGAAAATTAACAGAGGAGAAACTTTTGTGTGTGCCCCAAACTCGGACGGCACACCCGGACAGTATTGTTCCAAAGCCCTCTCGACGCTGCGTCAGGTTCAGGTTATCGGCCAATCAACGCTTAGCATCTGATCTGCTAAACGCTTGCCGATCCAATAGGAAATCTTACACAAGCAGAGTGGAACCCATCGAANCCAGCCACGCTTTGTTCCTCCCTCGACGGATTGTCCAGCTTTGTTTATATACTTTAAACATTACAGCTGTTTTTTTAAATATAATTTATAAACACACTGCTGCCCTCTTTTTTGGGCATGTGTGTGTGGCTTCCATGTCGCGCAAGCTTGCGTAACGAAGAGTATAACAAGCTGTAGAAGTATATCATCGTGCACTTAAACAGTACAACAATTTCTTTTTAGTATATAATCTACAATACAGTACTACAATTAATTCGATGTCGAACAAGACGATGCTGATTTTTGAGCAGTATGTCTTGAGAAACAGGTATGATTTGGTTTTCTTGATGATTACCTTATGGCAGTCACTGCCACACTTTTGGCCGGAGAAAGCAAAATTAGATATTTGATTAATTTTATGAAATTGAGTTGTACGTTGTAAAAGTAAAGTTTCCCATTAGAAAATCAAACCATATTTCAACGAGCTTTCTGAATTTTCTCTCAATGACATTGTTCAGACGATTACCGTGGATGGGCCATGTAACAACAATAGCAAAAATAAGTCTACACGCGGCCAGTAAGTGAAGGAAAGGTGCAAGTGTGAACGTAGCATATTGACGTCTAGTCTTAGTGTGAATCTTTTCGCGAAAAAAAACAGGTGGCGGTACAAAGAGCCAATTTCGTAAACAACTCCCTTACGTGCTTCTTAAATGTAGCTTGTCCTCAAAATGATTCACGGAATTTCCCCATCGCTAGTCTCTTGTGTCTGCTAGAGCGCGGGAATACAGTAGATAGGTAGCTACAGTGCAGTTCCTCTGACGTTGGCGTGGGCGTACCCATCCTCCGTTCTGGGAATGGGCCTTGAGCCTGATTAGCTACTGCTTGCTGCGAAAGGCTCCCTATTGGCTGGGCTGCCAGCTGGCTGGTAGTTTACCACACGCTGATTGGCGAACGGCGTTCCCAACATCTTGCTGGTCAGTGGCGCCATTTTTCCTGTGTGTGCGACTGGAGTTCGAGGTATAAGCTGCTGTTTCACCTCGTGTGTTATCAGGTACTCTGCGGCGTAGAGTAGGAGAAGGATAGAGGTATGTACGATATGTGTGTATACGTCAGATATATCCCTTCAGTCCGCATCATCCACGGTTGGTCGTGCAGAAAATCAAAGTCGTGTGCGTGTGTTTAGTAAATTCTATTCGTGGTTTCGTCACTTTTTTTGAATCGAACCTTTGAAAAATTACCTCATATGTGACGGCTTTGGTTGTTTTCTAAATATGCCATTCATCACAAGCGTTTTATGCTTGTGTTACCATAAAAGTGCCTTTTTTTTGTTATATTGAACTTTTACTTATATTTTATCTATAAATTATAATGCTTGATCTATAATTAATATGAATGAAAACAGAGATAAAATAGGTATGTTGGTACTGCCTAGTAAGAAATAATTCTTATGAAAAATGTTATTACGCTCGAGGCTGAGAAATACCCTGGAGGTAGAACTTCATCAGGACTTCAGAAAAGTTGAAAGTAACCGCGAGCGGACTATAGTCGGCTGGACACGTGCTTAGGCGAGGGCGTCTACTTTCACGGAGAATACAGGGGCTGGTCGAACGAAGTGGACAACCCGGTCCGGAGTTTACCGTGACCTGATTGGCTGGTTTACGGCTGTCGCTTTCAGGCAAGGTCGCTGCCCGGGCGAGGAGAAAGTGCCGTCATAACAAGCCAGGACCGGAAAAAACAGCCTGAGGGGGGGTAAGAACCGCCTTCGACCGTGTTGTAGGGTAGAAATGCTCGTTGGATGATACCCTGCCATTTTACGTCAGAATTCTGTAACAAGCTAGGTGTCATAAAAATGTATGAGAGTTTCACGCGTGTCTTTTGGACCTCCGCTAGCAGTAAATAGGTGAGTGAGTGAGTGAACTGCCCTTTACATCGAGGTCTAGAAAGCCGCTGAGGGGGAAGCGAGGCATGGAGTACTGCCGGAATGCAAGAGCGGGGAAACTGGAAATCCCCCGAGAAAACCCCTCTCTGGCCAGCGGCATCATCAGGCACGATTCCCACATGCGTGAATCCGAGAGCAACCCGAACGGGAAGTCGAACCCGGTTCGCCTATGTGGGAGGCGAGTAGTCTAACCACTACACCACTGCGGCCCCAGCGATCAGGTGGTTCAGTTTCTTTGTAGCTGAGCCGACTAGGGGATTTGACCACAGGGTATAGGCTGTTCACGGTAAACTGATCACTTTTGAAAGCACTACTTAAGGTCTACTTTTATACACGTTGTGTATCCTGCCGCTAAATGTAAAATCATCATTGCCGTGGACCTCTTCACTTTATTTATGCGTCGGTCAAGTAAGACTGTGGAAATATTGGAAAAGTTAATATTTTACAAATTTGCTCATTCTTACTCTTATAATTATTTTAAAAAAACAGAAAGCAAAATAAATATCNAAAAAAAAAAAAAAAAAAAAAAAAAAAAAAAAAAAAAAAAAAAAAAGCATCGCCACTGGCTAGTTAAAATGCCGGAACGTCGTTCACCAATCAGCGTCCAGTAATTTGCTTGCCATCCAATAGCCCGGCCAATAGAAAAAAAATTAGAAGCACGCTGTAGCCAGTTAGACACACGGCCCATTCCAGAGTTTCGCGCAGTCTTTCAGAGAAGGTGTACGCCCACATCAAAGGAACTGCCACTCCGTTTCATCTCTGTATACTTATCCATTCTGTGGTGGAATGGTAAAATAAGAGATGATGGAAAATCGCGAAAATTTGTTTTGCCAAAACATCTTCTATATCACTCTACTTTATTATTTCGTGATTGGACAACAAAGTTTCGACTTGGCTAAGTTGTTTGCAGACCAATCACGAACGTTCTGCCTTATAGTATCAGGATCCTCATTGACCCAGTGAAATGGGGTAGTAGCTTCATACATGCATTACAGCCAATAAGGAAATAAAACTGCTGTAATGTGTACAGTACGTTGAATCTTAGCAAGCAGTCAACTTTTCCCGCTATAAATCATCTCCAGGTATAATCTCTGTTGATTTCCTTCTGTTGCGGTTGAATTCTAAATCATAGAATAAGAAAATTAACAGAGGAGAAACTTTTGCGTGTGCCCCAAACTCGGACGGCACAGCCGGACAGTATTGTTCCAACGCCCTCTCGGCGCTGCGCCAGGTTCAGGTTATCGGCCAATCAGCGCTTAGCATCTGATCTGCTAAACGCTTGCCGATCCAATAGGAAATCTTACACAAGCAGAGTGGAACCCATCGAACCCACCGTACACGCAAGAACAACACGCAGGCAATCACTTGCCAGTCGGTAAGAGATGAGTAAATACACTTGAATCAAAGTCCCCGACATAAAGCTGCTGTGTGGTTATTTGGCAGAGCTTAGGTATTTTTTGTAACTTTGTCGTGAAATATTTCATCTCGAACATTATCTCTTCCATTATCGTGGCAGTGTTGCGGTGCACTTTCTGTGGGTTTTGTGCCTGCGCTTATTAATTCTCAGCACCAAATGCTTGAGTTCTTTGACATCAATTTAAATTAGACTTTTGGTTCTGTTTAAAACCACATTAAACTGTCATATTTCACGTAAAGTTTTTGTAGAGTTTCGTTTTTTCTTTATTAACAGCCTAGCGGTACTTATGCCTTTCACCTTTCACAAAAAAAACTATCAGCGGTGAACGCACGGTAGGGTCTGCTAACTGAGGGTTCGTCGTGTTCTCAGAAGTAAAAGGAGTGATTTAGAAATAAGTCGTAATGTGCTGGCTTCTAGGCTTCCACTGTAAAGTAATTCACGAGTATCGAACAGTCGCGAATTACTACACAGTAATTCACGAGTATCGATCACTCGCGAATTCATGTGGTGACTNACACAGTAATTCACGAGTATCGAACAGTCACGAATTCATTTGGTGACTCGCTAGACTTCAAACACGTGTACGTTTTGTGTTACTTTCGCCGTTGGTCCGTAATTTTGAGACTCTTGGTGACTCCGTGGCAGTCGTAAATGAGTATCAAACCAAGCGGAACGCACCTAATAGTAAAAGGACAAGGTCAGGCCTAATTCAGTATTTTTCAAACCAGCAGCGAGACTATTGCCCCCATGGCATAGCGTGATGTGGCAGTATTATTTATTTTTTACGCTCCGTAACTTCATGGTTTTGGCAAGTGGTTTGAAACTTGCCTATGGCATGACTCACAGTTTAGCAACGAGTCAGCTATTAAATGGTTTGGACTGAATTTTTTTAATGTAATTTTATTTGAGCATGTGATATTATGTACGTAGTTTTGTTGCATGAGATATACGAAGTTTCTTTGGCCATGCCTAGCTATTTTAGTGCGAAGATGTTTTAGCAGGTAATGTCACCGTAAAAGTGCTATTAAGAGAAGTTTATTATCGCAGTGGTTGTGGTGATGGCTTTGTGGTTGTTGGCCAATCACAAGTTGACTTTGGGGCCGCGATGGTGTAGTGGTTAGACTACTCGATTCCCACCTAGGCGAACCGGGTTCGATTCCCGTCGGGGTTGTTCCCGGATTTTAGCATGTGGGAATCGTGCCGGACGATGCCGCTGGTCGGCGGGTTTTCTCGGGGATCTCTCGTTTCCCCTGCTCTTGCATTCCGGCGCTGCTCCATACTCACCCCGCTCCACCCTCATCGACTCTCAAGACCTCGGATGTTAAGAGCCGCCCCGCCCAAATCTCTTCTCTCACTACTAGTTGATTTTTCTCCACAATGGCTGGACTCTCTGCAGTGATATTCATGTTAGGGAAGACTATATTCTGCAGTCTGCCCCATCTGTTATTTTAATAGTTCTTGAATATGAATGGAAATAGTGTATATTCCTTAATACATATCAGTTTTAAGTACTCCTGTTTAGTTTTTGATTTTTTCAACTTTTGTTTGATTTCTCGGGCAATTCTTATATTTTACTTAGATATATTTATACTGTTTCAAACTTGGTAAAATACTTCGGTGTGGTGCTGGTTTCAAAAGATTTTTCTGTAATGGCCTACCGGCGAATTCTTGTAAATATTTGCGTCTCCTTGGGTAGTAATGAGCTTACTTGTGTGAGTTAGAAATAACTATTGTATTTGAGAGTGGTAATTATTGTCAAGTCCTTCTTCAAGTTTTGGTTTCTTCCAAACTGAAGGCAATGTGATTCCACTTGTAGATATTTCACTGCCTGTTTCTGTGACCTATGTAGTTACCGTGCTTCTCATTTATTATAACGCCCAGAAAAGACTATTTACCATCTGTTAATTTTTTTCATAGTAACCTGGATTTTAGTCTACATGCAGTTCAGTCAAATATTTGAATCTGAGGTCCTACCTTTTGTCATGCCACAAATCTGTTGTCACAGCGTCTATTCCGTCACCTAGATTTGAAATGGCTAGTAGTGAATACTTCTATTTAAAACCACAGCTTTTCCCCAAGACGTTTAACCACTTAACGTACACATTATTTTTTCCTTCCAGGTGTTGCAAAAAGAGATTTTTTTTTGGCGTGTAACGTGCTTACGAATTCCTTACAACTGCCATTTTGGAACCTATGGTAAGGGTTTCAGTAGATCCATGGCACAAGAAGCAGCCAATTACGAAATACTTGGCGTGTCAGTAACAACCAATAGCACTGCCCAGGAAAGGCGATGTCCGTATTGGTGCTGGCTTCTAAACTTGCACAGCCCCGACCATAATTATAACTATTCTGCAACATGTCATGTCACACAGAACGAGTATACTCGGGATAATATGTTAAGGGGACTCCCTAGATATTGTCTGTAAAATCAGTGTTTGCGTGTACACACGTATCTCAGTAAATAAATGTTCAAGGAATACGACTTATTCTCCAGGAAAGGTAAACAACAATTATCTACAGTCACCACTTCTTACTTTTATTGTGTTCAATATAATCAAATATTAAGAAAAAAAAATAGGGAAAATGGTTAAAAATGGCATTTTGAGGGCTATCGTGCGCAGTTACCGTAGAAAAGGGAAAAGCACACAGTGAATCTGCAGTTTAATCCATTGGCTTACATCGCGTGTAACAATATGCAGTCAAAGGCTGTTCACAGTAAAGTGAGCACTTTTTAAAATCAACGTTTTGTAAAATGTCACTGCTCCTACCTGCGTATATTTTAACGGGGACACTGACTGGCATGCGCCCAGTAAAGTTGGCAAGGACTGGGGGGGAAGTAGTTCCACGTCTTAGCGTTGGATTAAAAGTATTATGAAAACATGGGTGAATCCTGAAATGATTTATTTTACTTGCTGTTTTTAATGCATATAAATTTAAGAATTAGAATATTTGTAGATATATTTACTCTTCTGATAAGTTCGCATTTTTACTTGACCGACGCATAAATAAAGTGATCATGCCCATGGCAATGTTAATTGTACATATGGTGTGCATACAATTAGATCCTAAGCAAGACTTTCAAATGCTCTCATTACCGTGGACAGCCTTTACATATCTAATTTGCGACACATTCAGCTTCCCGGGAAGGCATATCGCCGTCTTAGAAAGGCCCGTTGCCATGCTTCCTTATTGCCAGACGTGACATTGAGGCGTTTAGAAGTTTTACCAGGGATTCACCTTAAGAAAAGCTGTCGGTATCTTTGACAGGATATCATTCTCTTGTGAAAAAGGTAAATCGTATCGAAGCCAACCAGAATGGCTTCTAATTGAAACGAGAGATAGTTAGCTGAGATTTTTCTGTGGAGCGCTGAATACGAAAATGTCAGCAGTTTATGTCCTTTCTTTGTAATACGATCTTCAATTCCAACCACGTTTTGGTAGCTCATATTTACGAGGGATAGATTGGCTAGGCGTAGATATATTTTCAGACTGCGGGCCTTTGAGTCAGTCGGTAATGAAATTCCAAAATGATTTAAGGTTCTCCGGGCGTTCTCGGCTGATGCCGGCGAATAATAAAGTCGCCCACCGCCTTCTAGCTGCAGGGCCGCCCTGAGTGAGTGGAAAAAGAAAAAGAGAGCTGCAGATGTAAGAAAAAGAACAAGAATAAGAGGCCATTAGCGAGACTAGGGGCGTAATTGCCGCAGAGTTCGCTCTCAGAGTCACAATTCATGACCTCCGAAGTTCTCGCGAATTAAAAAATTCTGCGCTTTCTCGACAACTTTTCTCGCGCTTTCTCCCTGCCGTTTAAGCTGTTTCGTTGTCGTTGCTTTAGGTCCAACGGTTTTGACTTCCGTACAGTTATTTTACAACTTCTGTGCCTTCATTAGTCCACATTCATACTTCACAGCTTTTCCTCAGAAAGAAGGGAAATTCATCAAGTCAGTTAGCGTCATCAAGTCAGTTAGCGTCAAAGTTTGGTCCTGTAATGTGCATACTGTTACGAACTAGTAACAATGTAGTATGTCAATGTGAGAGTATGCTGGGCGTAGCTCAATAATGACTCATGATTCGGTAGAGCACAACAGTATCTGATGAGGTTTTATTACATGAAGATTATACAGTCGCTATTTAAATGACTATTGACAGGAGGAGCTTTAAATTGAATACCGAGATGATTATTATCTACATTTCATTCACGCCATTTTGATTATACCTAACTGGAAAGTCATCACCTCGTTGCACCCGGAGGCTGATTCTGCGAGACGGTTAACGCCGGCCGGACACGCCCATCTTCCTGGTCTGCTTCGCTGGTCGGGTCTTCCAAAGGACTAAAGACGAAAGACCACGTTTCGGATGTTACGCCGGCCTATATCAAGCGCGTTGTTCTACGGCCCCGCTCAGTGACCGGTGGAGAGGATTTCTGCAACTGTCTTCTTTCGCAAGGATCGACGACCAAATGGTGGCGTTGCAATCCCGCTCGTTTCCAGGTTTAATGTTTGAAGGTGTGATCAGGCAAGCCGTTCAGCTAAGGCCTGGCCACACCATAACATCACGTATTCATCTCAGGTTCTGTGTCAATTATATTTAATATGCCTCCAAAATAGCTTGAACTGTTTTAATGATAATGCTGCACTTCTTACATAGAGTTTTTCCGACTGGCACAAGAAATTGAATAATTTATATTTTTCGGCCAGGCTGCTCAGACTAGAAAGCAAGCGGGGTAATTCTTAAGATCCGCGAGACTTTGCATAGGTCTCAATGTATAGAATGGGATTCTCATATTTATAGCCTGCGTGTCGTGAGAACTAGCAAACCTTTTGTCTTTCGACGGTACCTATAGTACTCGCTCGTAAAAAGCGTCGGTAGGTAAGAAAAATTATTTTAATTCCATACATTAAAATATATTATTTTAATATCAGGCATTAAACAAATATTTTTTTCTTTAATGCCAAAACTTACTATTGTCCAACTTTTATAGGCTACATTAAATTTGGTGTGCAATTTACATTTAATACATAAAACCCTTTAGATTCCACAGTTTCTGCATAAACACATTTGGTAATCCCTGTAAAAAAAAATGAAACGACTGAAGCTGAAATGTGCTGTCTTAATCGTGTGACCCCTGTCGCCTGAAATTGGAACTGATCAACAAAGATAATGACCGTAAGACCGCTGCAAAAGTTAACGACGAATTCAAACTTGTATTTACAAGATTTATTAAATACATGAATTAGTACAGACGTCTTCGAAATAGTAGACTACTTAAACGCGAGCACAGCATTGGGTATTTGTGAAGCCAGGCGACACGGCAATTGTAAACAAAACACTATAGTCTATTCGCGGTTTCTTCACACCTTTTGAATCAAACCTTTGAAAAATCACTCAATTTATGATGTGCCTGGTTGTTTCCTACATAGGTCGTGTACCACAGGCGTTTTATACTTGTGTTTTGACTCAAAAGTACCTATTTTTGGTTAAATTGAACTTTTAAATATATTTTATCTATAAATTATAATATTTCATGTATGATTAATGCGAATAAAAACAGGTAGAAAATAGATGCTTTGACAACGCCTAGTAAGAANATTATAATATTTCATGTATGATTAATGCGAATAAAAACAGGTAGAAAATAGATGCTTTGACAACGCCTAGTAAGAAATAGTTCTTATGCAAAATTTTATTCCGCGGAGTGCGCACGAATACGGTACAATGTCCCTTTGGTGTAATTATTATAGACTCGGTTAAGCTTCGTTTGCATGAGGTGGAGGAATACCCTGGAAGTAGAACTTTAGCAGGGCTTCAGAAAAGTGCGCAGTAACCATGAATGGCCTATAGCAGTTGTTACGTGGGGTGTACCGAGGCGTCTGTGGCCGCCTCTTGCTGGTGATTTGTCGTCGGCGATAAAACCTGTGGTGCTTCACTTGTGTCCATCGAGCGGTCGGGATTAAAACGTTTGGCGTTGCTAGGCCGTTAACTACGGGTCAGCTCGCCCTGTGACGCGGAGATCGATAGGTCGTAACCGGAGGCGTGTCCGCTCATTAGGTGAAAGAGATGTGATCTGCGCTCGTCAAAGTCATTATTAGCTACTTTAGTGGCCCACTTGGTAGAGTTCCATTCGTTTTCATTCAAGTAACAAGCTCAAACCGAAGCGACAATATTTGTGAGACTGTAGATTTTATATAAGGAGCAATGAAAAACACTTTACCGCATTCTGACAAGAACACTCGAAAACTTATTAGGAATCAAAATCACGGAATTATAATTGAGTTTTGGACCAATGGATTGTGCTATAAATCAGTATACCTGGGGCGTTGCAACGCACTATAAGCAAGCAGAAATTATGTCACTGAAATAATAATTATAATTTTGGTTATTCAGTGCAGAATATTTTTTTTTTTTACTGATTCGCAATTATTTTATTTATTTATTTACAACAGTTTCTCATGGTTTAGGCATTAGTTAACTACCATAACGCAGAAAAAAAATCTCAGTAGTAATATTTATGGGAATGGAGTCCAACCTTTAACAGTTTTTGGTATTTTTGAGTAAGTGGCACAGTTACACGAAGACAGAGTTCTAGGAATGCGTTTATATTTGAGACTGCAAAAATTAGCTAGTTAAATAACATTGTACGCTAGATTTCGCAGTATTACGTATAATCAAGCCTCTTCTCATTCGTTCGTTTCCTGATGCCTGTATGTGAGAAGCCCTTTGTACTCGTCAATGGGCTTTACATAATTCTGACTTCCGTTAGTTTCGAATTCATTTGTTGGTTCAGAGCCACTCATGATGTGCCAAATACAGTGTGGACCAAACTGCAAGAAAAAAACACAAGTAAAGTTCTTTAGGTGTAACGTATCACCAAAAGAAATAGGTAATCTAATTTAAAAAACCTACTTTTTATTTAGGAGAAGGAGGGCTGGAATAACGTTAATTTAGACGTCAGATAAGTAGTAATATGTTCGTAAATATAAAGCCACACCAAGTCAACGAAATGTTTTCAGTGTCTCCTGGGTCTGTTCCTGTTCGTCTTTTAACACATACGTTCTAAGCGGGTGGCGCTGTAGTCCCAAAATGTTCACAGGGTATAAACCATTTTAAGTCAGAGCACCACAAATCCCAGGCACCAGGTTGACACGGCCCTTAGAATTAATGGTGGCGCCTCCTATGCAACAAAATAATTTGTTATAAAAGATGCATACAGGAGACATTTTATAAGATGAAAAGTAAGAAGTTCGAATTTTAATGCTTACATTTTAACACGCTTTTAAACAAAAACCTTTAGACGAATTTACCTACAGTAAAACATTATTTCGTAAACCGCACTGTTTTGATTACACAATAGTCTTCTATTGAAGCTGGTTCTAGGTACCCAACAGTAAACACTCCAAAGTGCCTCTTTTTATTACGTAGCCAAAGCTATGTGATACAATTAATAAACGAAACTAAAACAGAAACCATACGCAAAATAGGATTACTAGGTAAAAATATTTTGAACATACATTAAGTCTTAGACATGAAATAAATATGAAAAACTATCCGAGAGTAGCTGTAGTCAGAATATACAGTGTTCTTCTGTGTCGTCATCGTTGTGTCGTTTAGCCTTGCGGCTGTTTCTTCATCGTTGTGTCATTCTGCCTTGTGCGAAAATTTTTTGTCTTCGTTTCTGTGCTCGTCTGTGCGGTTTTAATTTGCCTCCCCCCCCCCATTTTTTTTCGTTTGATAACTTGTTCTGTAATTGCATTTTTTTCTATTTTATTATTTATGTAACACTTCCTTGTGGGATTTATTATACGTTTTATTGATATATTTTGCCTACAGCTACTTTCGGTTGGTTTTTGATTTTTATTTCATGTCTCAGACTTGGTTTTCTGTGACGACATAATGCAGCAATTATTTACGTAAAAATGTTTCACCAAATCATTCACCCCCATTGTAAAAATCTTTCAAACAACTGAGAAGGATTACTGTAGTGAGTGACGTTAAAGTGCGGGGATTATGCCGTACACTCGCGACTACAGCGCTGGTTCTAAGTCTTTAATGGAACCACCGCTTATTCGTTTGCAGAGGCGCCAAAACCAAGCGCGAGTTGACAAGGGTCTAGTAGCTCTACTCCGGGAATTTATCGCGAACGAGTCGTATACATGTAACCGCGTGTCATTCACACGTCCGCTGTGGTTAGTCACTTGTGTTGCTACCTAATCGAGCCGGGGGCGAAATTGACTTGCTGTGCGTGGTTCTGACGAGCTTGTCGAGTTTTGTTTGCCTCTTACCGCGCGCACGCTGGCTGTTATGTGTGCCCTCCAGCTAGATTTCAATCCCCGTCGTAATTATCACGTATTTCCCCCGCTTACGTTGCACACAGCACGTTCATTTGGGAGAAAATTGCTGCCACCTTCTCATCTCGCGAGTTGTTAACGTGTCCCGGTAATGGATTACGTGTGTTGCCCAACTAGCTTTCAACATTTCCGTTGGTCGTGTCATGCAGTGTTCATATCCGTTTCAACCACGAAAGGGCCCCGCTATGGGTAACAAATGTAGTGGATTTGAGTTACGTGTGAAATAATGTCCTTTATAGGCCGGTTACAGTTAATTAAGTATTTTAGAAATCCCTCATTGTTTTCTCTTTTCAGGCTCGAGTCTCTTCACGTCGTATGTAAATTTTAAAGTTACCACAGGCCGTTGGGTCGATCAGGCGATGTAATTAAATTTCTAGCAAACCGGGGTAGTTTAACAATTTTTTTTTAACTTTATTAAGTTATATTTAGGTACCTTCCCTATTTTCATAACTTTACTATGTTAAAATTAAGTGAATGAAAGCAACTTGTTAAATTATTTTAATAACTCAGTTAAGTTAAAACTTAATTACCATAAACCGTTACTTTAAGCTTTGGGTTCCTGTATTGCTTATGCTCTTTTGCTGTCTTGTACTTATATTCCAGATTCAGACAAAATAAAATTTCAGTGATACTTTATTTTGTTTCAGATGTATACTAAAATCTTTTAACAAATCACAAAAAAACATACGTAACAATATTTTACTATCTAATTGATTTAATCAGAAATGAAATAAACGAACAGGGAAAAGCAAACGTTGTGTGCACGACGAAAAAAAATAAATTTGTAATCTATTGCTTACGATTTATTTTANAAGGAAAAGCAAACGTTGTGTCCACGACGAAAAAAAATAAATTTGTAATCTATTGCTTACGATTTATTTTAGAATTACGGACTTTAGTAGCCCACTTGTTCTCGTAGAGTAGCACTTGCGTGTATAATGATAGAATTTTTGTGTTTTACAATGATACACTACATTTCTAAAAATAAGCCTTGACAGCCGCCGTTATTGGCACACTGTTAAAAATTTTCGTATAAGTTATTCACGGAAATGTTTGCAGGAATGTACAATTATACGAAACGCGATCCGCAATAAAGATACGGAAGTGGGCTCCGTAAATATATAACATCACCGTATTTCCTATAGCTTCGGGTTTTATGAACGAACAATGTCGAGTCCATACGAAGCTGTCTTCGCCAGTGTAACCAGAAAATGATCGTATCTGCTGCAGTTAAGAGATCCACGCCACTTAGNAGGGAAAAGCAAACGTTGTGTGCACGACGAAAAAAAATAAATTTGTAATCTATTGCTTACGATTTATTTTAGAATTACGGACTTTAGTAGCCCACTTGTTCTCGTAGAGTAGCACTTGCGTGTATAATGATAGAATTTTTGTGTTTTACAATGATACACGACATTTCTAAAAATAAGCCTTGACAGCCGCCGTTATTGGCACACTGTTAAAAATTTTCGTATAAGTTATTCACGGAAATGTTTGCAGGAATGTACAATTATACGAAACGCGATCCGCAATAAAGATACGGAAGTGGGCTCCGTAAATATATAACATCACCGTATTTCCTATAGCTTCGGGTTTTATGAACGAACAATGTCGAGTCCATACGAAGCTGTCTTCGCCAGTGTAACCAGAAAATGATCGTATCTGCTGCAGTTAAGAGATCCACGCCACTTAGAAATATTCCTTCAGACATGAAAATGCAGCTTCAGGCGCGTTGTAACAAACTTTGTTGACAGAAAGTCGTATGTAGCTGGTAAAAATCGAATCCGGTTGTTAGATACACTATGTTTGTGAAGCAGTCAAGATAGGGTTTTAATTTTTCACATACAGTAATTTTTTTTTTTTTTGTATTTGTACAAGGAATTTTGTGAAAACTAGTTGCAAAATATATTCTTGTAACAATACAAATAAAGTAAAAGTAAATTTCACAAAACGTCAGAGCGGAATTGGTAAAACTAATGTTGAATTTTAACAAGCCACTGTTGTAGACTTCAAGTCTGCTATAAACGTTGAGCGACTTAAGAATTTTATGTTTTCTAAAATAGTGTGTTGTAAATATACAACATTTGAGCTGTGCAGTTACAAGACAATCTTTGTCAACTAATTAANTCACAAAACGTCAGAGCGGAATTGGTAAAACTAATGTTGAATTTTAACAAGCCACTGTTGTAGACTTCAAGTCTGCTATAAACGTTGAGCGACTTAAGAATTTTATGTTTTCTAAAATAGTGTGTTGTAAATATACAACATTTGAGCTGTGCAGTTACAAGACAATCTTTGTCAACTAATTAAAAAAAAAAATTGTTTTTAAGTTGTACATAAATGTTTTACTGTGCACGACATGTTTATTGGGTGATAAATATTCCAGTGACATTGACATACTGACTCCAGCAGGCAAGCCACACCGCGGCGTAACGTCACGTGACGCAAACAACCCCCGTTATTGTAACGAAATGCCTGCTTCGGTAGATAAACCCGTCAGTGCCCATCAAGCAGTGATTAATGATGCTGCTGCTGCAGAAGTGGCGTGGTCACACAGCACCACGATGTGTACGTTATTGTTAGCCCACATTTTCTGTAACACGTCTGGTGACCTCTGGAAGCTGCGTTTTGCACGATACTCTTCGGTCCCAACCGAGATGTTGACGGCCAGTGTGAGGAGGAATCTGTTTTGTTTTCCCCGTGCTCACATAAAAATTGGGCTCGCTTAATGAACTTAAAAATAAATAACAACAACATTTGGAAGATTTCTACATTCAGTAAAACCGAGCGATGATGCGCATAGATTCTCGGTCTCACCATTCCACTCTTTTCCACGATTTCCCTAAATAACTCCAGGTGAATACTGGCATAGTTCTTTACTACAGGCCAAGGCGGATTCCTTCCCCGCTCCAGCTTCTGTGAGCAACTTGCTCCGCCCATTTAATGTCCATAGAGTCGCCGAAGTGACACGTCGTAAACACAGGCGGTTGTGCCGAGCGCTCTCGTCCATGGCAGTGGCTGAAAANAAAAAACAAATACATAGAAACATCGACTCCACGATGCATCCAGGGTGCCGGGCATAGTGCACACAAAGAAGGAAGAAGTAGTAGGATATAGCCGAGTTTGAGGCAGAGGATTTCAGGAGTAGGAGGTAGTTGTCCGCCATCTTGGATGACGTCACAGGCTCGGCCGGCGGCCTTGTTCATCTCTGCCCATCCACGGTGGCCATTCCAGCGACCCGTGGCCCTAAAAATGATTTTTATAAAAAAAATTATGTTATACAAAAAACGAACTTAGTCAACATTTCTTAAGCCCATTTACGTAGAAATTTACACTCGCTCGACTACCATGACTCCTGTTAGTGTGCCGATCGCCGGTGTGTATATTTATTTACTAATTGAAATATGTAATTTTCCATGCGCGAAAAGGTAAGGCTGATATAAAAATAATAATAAAAAAAGCATTGAATTATTCCTTTCTAAATAATTTTTCACGAAATCAAACGTACAGTAGGCCATAAACCCCCCCCTCTTGTAATCACACATTTAACTGTTAATAGTTTTTTAGTATAATGCGATAGTGCATTCCAGGTAGGACATTGTAAAAATAATATGCGAATATTAATACTTTTTTGTTTACGAAAAAAATATATTTTATGGAAAAAAAATTGGTATTCAACTCTGCGTTTTATGAAAATCAAACCGCCAGGATGCGCTGGAAGGCTCGCGACGCACTTGTCATAACAGGCGAATAGTGCAGGCGACAACATGACGCAACTGCGGAGAAAGGAAGGGGTTAAGTGTTGACCTCCGAGCCAAGTGCACGTGAACTGACTTTGATCGCACATCAGCTGCTGTGCGGCCTTGGACGCAGTGCATCACTTGCGTATTCAAACGTCGCGTGTTGAAAAAAAAACTAATGAAATTGTGTTTATTCACATGCACGCGCATGCCGAAGGAAATGAGCGATAGGAATTTACTTTTCTCTGTGAATTAAAATTCGCCAACGATAATATGTGATGAATGTTTAAAAAATAGATTTGCTATTTAAAGTAATAAATCTCGTGTTAAGCTAAAATGTCATAATGGAACTGTATTTGTGATATACTGCCAACTATCCTTAAGGGTCGTCTATCAAAAATATCATAAATATCACAGTGAAACTGACATAAAACACAGTTTACGAAAAAATCCGCTGTATGCAATCGAGATAATCTAAATTTTTTTTCGAACTGCATCGTGAAAATGAAGTGGATGTGTTCACGTATTTCAACGTGTTTCGTTTGTAATTGCGTCTCCTATTATATAATAATGTCTCTGTTTTGATAACTTTGTCTCGTAGACAGGAAAGGCGATGGCAGGAAATAGAAAAACAAAACGTTATATGCGAGTACAATCATTTCCATGGCATTCCGATTGGCTGACGCAAAAAAAAAATTATAAGAAAGTTTACCGACACATTACGTTCAGACGTGAGCTACCATTCATATACAGGTATTGAATTCAATTCTATAACACCATGTCAGTTGTAGACGGTCCTTAGCGCCATCTGAGCTTGCCTGTGCAAATTACGTTATTACAAGCAAAATAACTGTTTAACTGTACGCTTAGGTACGTGTATCTACAAAACAAATTCAATTTAGCTTATGCAGAAAACGAAAGTTTATAATATTCGCACACGCACGCTCACACACCCACACGTACACATATGTGTCAAAGCTCGCGGCTCTGTACGTACAGCGACGTGGGTTCGACATTNACGCTCACACACCCACACGTACACATATGTGTCAAAGCTCGCGGCTCTGTACGTACAGCGACGTGGGTTCGACATTGTAGACATGTGCGCGCGCTCTAAGCTTCGTTTTAAGATAGACATACAATATTCGCCGACAGTTTGGTTGCTGCTGGGTAGCTAGCCACAAAAAAAAATCCGTGACTACATCAGCTTGTAATATTATTACCGTTTTTTTCCTCTCTCTCTCTCTCTCTCTCTCTCTCTCTCTCTCTCTCTCTCTCTCTCTCTCTCTCTCTCTCTCTCTTTCTCTCTTTCTCTCTCTAGCCAGATCGTGTATTTGTGAGCAGACACTTATGTATCATGCAGTATCTGTGACGTATTTGCTTTTCTCAGACACTATTATATATATATTTATATATACCAATATGTTATTTTATATTCTACAGGTTACTATCAAACCCACTCAAAAATTGCAATCGTAATGTTAACCATCAATACGAGGGATCGTTGAGAAACTTAATTATCTGCCAATAGTTTCGCTAAAATGAAATACTCAAACATGAAGAGTGAGTATGTTTAAAAAATTAAATACTATACTTATTTCATTTTCGCAGGCCTATCCTGTAACACGAGTCCCATATAAATTAAGTAATTGGTTAGTAAAAATAAATGTAGTCATTTTAAAACAATTTAAGTTTCGTAGGCAACACAAGTGTTTATAAAAGTTATTCTACCGCTTGGCTGTACATGTAATGTTTGCATTACTGCAGAACGAAGTCTTTTATAATTTGTGTGCAGAATACCGTAAAAATAATTGTAGGGAATGCACTGCTCTCAAAAATATGTTTCAGGAATACATTACGGTAGTAGGAAAACGTTTCGTCGTTCTATAATAATTGAGAATGAGGGAAAGAACACTACTGTAGTCCATGTGCAAACAGGGTCTGCATATTACTCGAGCAGGATACCGTAAAAATTATTTTGACGAAAGATATTTTTCCACAGTAAATAGACATGGTGGAAGTCGCCTTACAACATGCATAATTTTATTTTTAGTGACACATTTGATCAGTGTCGTATAGTATTGACTCCCCTCCACAGCGTAAAGGGACATGATTCCCAGTCGTGGATATTTGTCTGTGCTTTTTGCGGTTTTCTCGGAGGTCTTCAACTAATTATTTCCCATTCACATTTTAAGTATGTAAAATTTTTTCATTTGTATGTCACATGTCGTTCATTTCCAAACTTTCTTTGGCGACTTCAAATAAAAAGTATTTACTGATAATATTTTTAATTTTTAAGGTCAATCTAAAAAAAACGCAATTTTTTTTTGTAAAAAATGTATTTAAAATGGCATGAAGAAACACATAAACCCATGAATAAGTCTTTATATATACATCGAGGTCTTCCACAGCCAGTTAACCTCTCGATGTCCGCTTCAGCGACCCAGGAATTGTAGCAGGCAGGAAAACCCCACCACTTGAGGTACNGTAGCAGGCAGGAAAACCCCACCACTTGAGGTACGCCCTTCCGTTACGTCATTTCAGCACCTTCTCGACCAAATACACATCTGGGAACTTCGTCGGCTGAATCTCCTCGGTGTAGAAACCGCCATGGATAGGTATGTTGTTCAGATCTTCAAGATAGTAGGTCCTCGGAGCCCAGTTGCATGTATGTCGCATACGAAACAGTTCGGGGCTCCAATTCGCTGAGGACCCTTTCTCAAAGACGCCTTTCTGTTTGGAGATGCGCACCAGGTCGCCGATTTTGGCTTTAGGCTTGCGTGGGTCCTTCCTCTTCAGAACGGTATACACGGTCTGAACCAGAGAGTCGTCCTTGACATATTCGGGCTTTATGCGAGTGGTAGAATGAACGGTAGAATTATACTCACGGGACGAGTTTCGGCAGTAGCTCAAGCCACGTGTAGTTGCCGTTCGCCGCGAAATGGTTCCACATCTTGCCCTTCAGAGTCCTGTTGAACCTCTCGACGATGGATGCTTTGAGATTGCTGTACGTGGAATAATGATTTATGCTACGTTTCTTCATCAGGGTCTGGAGCTTTGCATTGTAGAATTCCTTGCCCTGGGCAGTTTGCAAATTAGTCTATGTGCATCCTTCGTGCAACACATTCGCCATGGCTTCGGTGACGTCACGTGCATTCTTCGACTTGACCAGCCTGGCCCAGACGAATTTTCTAAAGGGATTGATGACTGTCAACATGTATTTGTAGCTCTTGTTGGCCCGAGCATACAGTATCATCTCGACGAGGTCGGCTTGAAACCGGTCGTTCATCCTAAAAATCATGACCTTGCGACAGCGGTAGTTGTGCCTGGTGGCCGCATGCAGCTCGTAGGCGATTCCCATCCGACTCATCGTATGTAGCTTCCCTCCTTCAGTTCTTCGAAAATGGATATGATCTCGTTTAATAATTAATGAAGTAATTAAAAGTAGCGTATACAAATTGAACATGACCAAGAACTCGTATGTGCGCACCTAGCGGCGGAAACATTCCCTACGCCAAACTCTCCCATAAGAAAACTCGTTTTGTTCCTGACCTGAGTAGAATTAACCTTAATCCGACACAGGAAGTATCAGATACTTCGTACCAGATACAATTCTGTATCAGTAACAGTTTGGAGCGGTACAGAAAATATCAGTAACAACCCATGTGTAGGATGTGGTCGTGTAGACGGTCGCTGGTGGGCGGGGCCTCTCCAGGTGGTGCTCATGTTGGGAAGGCGCACTCCGGGGAAAGTGTGTCACGAGGGGGGATCGATACGGCGGTCCCCGGGCCCGCTGCGGCGCCACTCCTGCCTTCCTCAATCGGCGCCGCCCGCCCGCTAGTCAGCGTCGACGTTGCAGGTCATCCGCGGGTCAAGGACCTGCCGTCCTTCCGGCTCTGCCAACCTGATCGGAAGGAAAGTAAAAAGTGGTATACGTAAACTTTATCCATTCCAAGGTGGCAGCAGAGATAAACATTGCCAGTGACCAACTCAAAGCCATTGGCCAGCTGGACAACTCACATTACGATTGCGATAAAAAAAAGTTCCGATTGTATTTTGCAATTTTAGTAAATGCCAGTCGCATCAATTTCATTTTTCTTTGCTTTCTTCGATGTTCTATCATATTACAATACTAAACGAGCATGCAAGTGTAAAATCCTTTACGTCTAAAAGTAATTTCATTAATTGCTTTGGTTTCGGCCAAGAACACGCCAAGCTACCAGTGTTGTGCAAGATGGCGGACGCAGTGGTGACTGACTACACAAACAACACTTTCAAAGCGAGCGAACAGGCGGATTAATAAAAGCTGCCACCTTGGAATGGTCAGAGTATGGTTCATTGACGTCCATCGCATCTAATAATATCCTAGTGTTACAGATATAATTTGCGAGAAATTAATCTACTCGGAAATGCTCTGTACAGCCTTGGGAGGGCCCGTCCGGACAGAACCCTGGTGCATAATTTTTTTTTATCAGGTATTCTCTTTTTGACTGCTATACATATGTAGGCTGCTTGCTTATTTTTTGAGACATGCACTTAACTGAATTAATTGTTTAATCCAGCATTTTGCGAAATCCAGTTTTACGAAGAATGTCATACAACACGTAAACATATTTAATAAAATTTCCTCTCTTAGTGCGAAGAACAAAGTTTGTTATTTACGTAGGTTCTAATTGAATACTAGTTGAAATATTTTACAGAATCATATTTATTTTATGAAAATTGCAGTTATCCCATTTGTTTACACACAAAAGAAGATAATCCGGCACACATGCAGCATCAGTGCTACCTGGTGGTGAACATTTCTGGTTGCCAAACTATTAGCATTGAACTTGCTCTACATTAATGGAATAAATCGTAAATCTGGCTGTGCCCGTCCGCTGAAAGATGGGGTGGACTGATTCTCCTCCCTCAACAATAGTTCCATTAGCACTTGATCAAACCATAGACTAAAGAAGAGGGAGAATGATATCGCTGGCTGCGCACAACCAGTCTCCGTGTCCCAACATTGAACTGTTTTTCTGCCAACACGTCTAGCAAACACGGCATGGATTGGATTTGAAGTTAGAACACTAATTATTGAACAAGTGCTTTGAGATGTACGTATACTTCCTGTAACCAATTTTTAATGCATTTTGATTAACTTCAAAGTCATAAAAGTATTGTATTAATATAATATAAAAGTGTCTGTCTTTTGAAAATTGAGATACAAACAAACGCTTCCATCACAGTTTACCATGTAACTGACAGTTGTGTTCCTTTGGGGTATGTCAATGTTGGGTACATGCGCAGAAGACGAAGAATCTGTCTACCTCAACTTTAGTCTATGGATCAAACAACGTAACTTTTTTTTTCTAATATTTTCCACCTGGCTGGAGCTGTTATTGCGTGCCCGAGACCGAAAACCGCGGAATGGCTACGGACTGTCCAGGTATATAGTACATGGCTAATGGGAGCAACCCTGGAAGTAGGAGATCAAAAAGTGTGAAGTTACTGTGAATAGACTATAAATAAAATGCCTTCCAGGGACGTTCCCATCAGTTCATCACACTCCTAATCGCTAGAGACTTGAATAATTCGCGAGTCACCGAGACTTGTAGGTTAGACTCCACAGTCCTGTGTACAATTACGCACAAATCAATTACTTATTGGTTGCTAGCTGTCACAACAGGAGGCTATGATTCGGCCTGCATTTTTTTAAGCGTGTTTGTTATTGGCTTAGGATTCAACATGAGGTGTCAAATTNTTGTATTAATATAATATAAAAGTGTCTGTCTTTTGAAAATTGAGATACAAACAAACGCTTCCATCACAGTTTACCATGTAACTGACAGTTGTGTTCCTTTGGGGTATGTCAATGTTGGCTACATGCGCAGAAGACGAAGAATCGGTCTACCTCAACTTTAGTATATCGATCAAACAACGTAACTTTTTTTTTCTAATATTTTCCGCCTGGCTGGAGCTGTTATTGCGTGCCCGAGACCGAAAACCGCGGAATGGCTACGGACTGTCCAGGTATATAGTACNTGGCTGGAGCTGTTATTGCGTGCCCGAGACCGAAAACCGCGGAATGGCTACGGACTGTCCAGGTATATAGTACATGACTAATGGGAGCAACCCTGGAAGTAGGAGATAAAAAAGTGTAAAGTTACTGTGGATAGACTATAAATAAAATGCCTTCCAGGGACGTTCCCATCAGTTCATCACACTCCTAATCGCTAGAGACTTGAATAATTCGCGAGTCACCGAGACTTGTAGGCTAGACTCCACAGTCCTGTGTACAATTACGCACAAATCAATTACTTATTGGTTGCTAGCTATCACAGCTGGAGGCTATGATTCGGCCTGCATTTTTTTAAGCGTGTTTGTTATTGGCTCAGGATTCAACATGAGGTGTCAAATTNAGGAGGCTATGATTCGGCCTGCATTTTTTTAAGCGTGTTTGTTATTGGCTCAGGATTCAACATGAGGTGTCAAATTGCACGTGTACCAACTGCAAAAATAACATGGACGTAAGAGTTTTTAAAATCTAACTTGTCCCGAGATCAGTTTGCGAATTTTTCAGGTCTCTATCCATCGTTCCTACGTGGAAGGCACTAAACTGGCGTGCAGTCTTTACGTCGACTACTCGTCTCTTGGGAGCCTCAGTGGTGGCCGTATAATTTTATGGTGTAATAATAAATAGAAAAGTCTGCTGCACTTTACTCGACAACTTTAAATCTCCCGCACAGGTGTTTTCGCACCTAAAAATGATCTTGGAAACCCCCATTTCAACAATCTTATCGTTTAAAAACAAAACTATAAAACTTAAACTTGCCGTCGGATGTAAAATGTCTTTTAATTGCTATTACAAAGTGAACATCTTTTCCGCACGTCGTACGGTTTTTGAAGTAGTTCCTTCTCCAATCTCTGGTGGCCCAGCCAGGCGCAATTCGTGCTTTCCAAAAAAATATTTTGCAGCGTTACACCGCGGTTTATTTTAGTTGATCGTGCTAGGTGTCGCAGTGGTAACACGATTTACTCGCTTTCGGGAGGACACGTTCGATTCCACGTCCGTCCATCCTGATTTCGGATGACCGTGGTTTCCCGAAATCACTCTAGGCGAATGCTGAAATGGTTGCTTACTACAGGCCACGGCCGATTCCTTCCCCGCTCCTGCGTTCTTCCCTAAGCACCTGGCACAGCCTGTAACAGGGCTGTTAAATTAGCGGCGCTTGGACCACACGCTGCCCGTCAGACTCGTTATCTGGCTCGCGGACAGAATATTTTATCTGTGATTTCATTCGTAATGTTACGAGTTGTGGTCAGGCCCTTAGCTGAGCGGCCTGCCTGATCACACCTTCACTTATTTATCCAGGACACGGGCCGTGATCGCTGAAATTAGTTATGAAATCGCAAACCACAGAATCCCTTCCACCGGCCAGTAAACGGGGGCAACGCAGCCGATATAGGACAGTGTAGTGCGTGGAAGAGAAAACCACTGAAGATNTATTTATCCAGGACACGGGCCGTGATCGCTGAAATTAGTTATGAAATCGCAAACCACAGAATCCCTTCCACCGGCCAGTAAACGGGGGCAACGCAGCCGATATAGGACAGTGTAGTGCGTGGAAGAGAAAACCACTGAAGATGGTGTGTCCGGCCGTCGACTTGCGCCATCTTAATCAGCCTCCGGAATCACGAACAAGGTGGGGACTCTCCAATTAGACTTCACTCAGAACGTGGCTGGTTAAATCTATATAAAATAATATCATCTAATATTTCAGTAGATTTGTATAGCTCCTCCCGTTTGTATTCAATCATATTTATATTGAAATAATATTGTAAAACCTTAATATTAAATAAACCTCTTTTATATTGTGTTCATTACATAACTCTTATCAATAACTTGTTACGCCCCTATATCCCCGTTAAGGATAAATATCAACAAAATATGAAAATTATAACAGTAAGTACATATTTTTGAAAACAATTACCTAATTTAAAAGCACTGTAACAATTACTAGCGTAAAACCTGGAAGATTATTATACAGTTGTCTCTCCACGGTTTCTTCACACTTTTTAATTGAAACCTTTGAAAAAAAAAATCTTGTATAACGTGTTTGGTTGTTTCCTAATTATTAAATGTATAACAAGCGTGGTTTATACGTATTAACATTAAAAAAAGACTTATTTTTGGTTAAATTAAATCTTTATATATAAATTATAATATTTCATTTATAGTTATTATGAATTAAAACAGTAAGAAAAAAGGTGTTGCTAATGCATAGTGATAAATAGTTATTATGCAAAATATTATTACACTGAGTGCGCACGTATGCGGTGCGTTGTTTTTGGTGTAATTTTCTAGACTCGGTTAAGCTTTGTTTGCGTGGGGCGGAGGAATATCCTGAAGTTAGAACTTAGACAGTGCTTCAGAAATGTTGGTGGAACCGTGAATGGACTGTTTATGTTATTTCATTTACAATATCTTCACGTAAATAAACTGGCTGTGTGTAAGTCAGCCAAGACTTTGTAATAAGTGAGTGTGGTCTTTCAAACAATGTTATTATTTGTAAGTAGCCCGATAGGAAAACTAATTAAATAGTCCTGGTCTATAGTGACCTCGCTTTTGACGAGACATGGAGTCCAACATACCTACCCCTCTTCGTTACTATAAAACGAGGCCAGAGCAGGTGTAATAAATAGTGACATGAACATTTCACCGGTTTCAGTCATCTATAGGCTAACCTCCATAATCGTCTATATACCTGGGCCTCAGCTAACAGTTCATTGGCGGCGCCTCTAGGGAGAAGGCAGTTTAGGATTTGGGTTCACATTTTCTTGCGGATTTTCTATAGACTTACAAGTGTGTTTAGTAAATTGTGATTCAGTTATAAGATTACTTAAATGCACACTTGCTCGATGTGTAATGAGTTCGATAAGTCTTTCGGCTACTAGTAGCAACATTTCAAAGTAAAACATTGTGGTGCGGGGGAGACCCATATAAATCATACCGATTAGAGTGCGCGTTGCAGCTGCGTTGTAACCAATTTCAATGTCCTTACACAAAACAGCTATTTTGCCATATAGTCTGGTCTGAAGCTTTTGTCAACTGCGCTACGCAAGTGAAAATTTTAAAACAGATAAAATCGGGCAACCCTAGCGGTGGGTTCGAACCAGCACGAACTGTCACGTTATTCTGGCTCCTGCGATAAATTTTTCGTTGAGGGATGTGGCTGTAAAATTGCATCCGAGTAACTGGCCCCTTGTAGAACGATAAACAAGGCTTATTTAATGTATATTGCATGTATACCTCTAAAACGCAAGAAAAATTTGCCATCGCTGCGTAACTACGCTGAAGCCAAAACAATTAGGCAATGTTTGCAGGAACGACAGAGCTCGAGTAAGTGCGTATGTCAAGACATTCATGAGTGAGAGGGAAAGATATTTGGGCAGCGATCAACATTTTCGGTATTCAGGTAAGTCGTAGATGCGGAGNAATTCATGAGTGAGAGGGAAAGATATTTGGGCAGCGATCAACATTTTCGGTATTCAGGTAAGTCGTAGATGCGGAGCAAGTTGGTCAGAGAAACTGGAACGGGGAAAGAATCGGCCAAGGCCTTTAGGAATGAACCGTCCCAATATTCTCTTGGAGAGATTTCGGGAAACCATGGAAAACCGAAACCAGAATTGTCGGACCTGGAATCGAACCCGTTTCCTCCCGAATGCAAGTCCAATGGTTTACCACAGCGCCACCTCGTTCGGCAGCGGCGCGGGTGGTGAAATGTTACAAGGTAAGCTGTGTTTTGCTCTGTGCTGTACGTAATTGTTTGCTAGTTTACACATCGTCCACTTAAACGTAGTAGTGAGTGCAGTGGAAGTCACTGCACGTGTGTAAATAGGTGCCTCGCCGCTCTCTCGTGAGTGACCGCATTATCCCGGCTGCACTCTGGTTACTGGTTCCTGCTGCGTGCGTCGAGTGTGTACAGTACTGAGCAAACACCAGCTTACCCTGCAACACTTCANCTGGTTACTGGTTCCTGCTGCGTGCGTCGAGTGTGTACAGTACTGAGCAAACACCAGCTTACCCTGCAACACTTCACCACACGCCACTGTCGCCCGGTTTTATGTCTTATGTGACGATGAGAGCGAACCCAGGTAAAGATGGAGCAGCGATTGAACGCAATAGGGAGGAAACGGGCGTAACCCTGCCGAGAATTGAATCCGGTTTCAGCGTGGTGAAATACGAGCTGANGGCGTAACCCTGCCGAGAATTGAATCCGGTTTCAGCGTGGTGAAATACGAGCTGACCACAACACCACTGCGACCGCCCATAAAAAATTGGTAGACACATTAATTCTCGTGCATATTTACGGACGAATCATCTGGCGGTTTCTTTGTAGGTGTTTTTGTNCAAATTGGTAGACACATTAATTCTCGTGCATATTTACGGACGAATCATCTGGCGGTTTCTTTGTAGGTGTTTTTGTTGGCAGAGACTTCGAGTGAAATCTGCCATTCAACATTCTGAGTAACTGGTTTAAATCGCATGGTTCATACTTGCAGTGTTCGTAAACGTATCAATTTATGAACGGCTTACGGGCATTGGCCAACAGAGTTGGTTGGCATGCAACGAAATCTAAACTGTGATACCTTGTTCGCAGCTCACAAGAAATACTTACCCTGGTCATCTCGGTTATTATGGAGGGTCCACTTTGGTCTAGATCACCCATTTTGAACTTAAGAATTGTGCGATGAGTCTTGATAGCGGAACAATTTCTCCAAACATGGTGGTTACATCTATCATTGGCAAGTTCTTTTGAGTTTTGGCTGACCTCCAGAAACTGTTTCAAATATCGTAAGTTGATGATTCTAGATGATAAAGGTACGGTACATGTTAGGCGAAGTCTTCATGCCTAGTAGCCGAGGAAGTGTTGTTTCCTAGTAAGTTTTTGTGCCCAGTAAATTTACGGAAACAGGATCTAGCGTTGTGAAGTGAAGGGAGATGTCTAGTGAACTTGTTTGCAGTGGAGAGAATGGATACAGGCTTATTTAACTTGGCTTGTGTGTGTTTGCTGGGATGTTTGTCAACATTTAAGTGCTTGTCAGTATTCGGACTTTGGTATGATGAAAACCAGCAGGAAGTACTGTAAACGCTTGCGCACTGGCCGAGACAACTAACATCGGGGAAAATCCGAGGAAAGATTCCTTCTGAGAAATTGAGAGAGGGGGTAGGAGGGACTTCAGGGTTCCGTTATATATATA
>NQII01000082.1:1352713-1435671 GCA_002778355.1 Clitarchus hookeri | reverse complement strand
CCAATCTTGTTATAGGCTGTTCGCGGTGAACAGAGAACTTTCGAAAACCCTGCTTAATATCTACGTGTATGAACATTGTGTATTCCTCCGCCAAATGCAAAATTTACATTGCCGTGGCTTGGTCACTTTATTCGTGCGTCGTTCAAGTGAAACTCAGAAGAAAAGTACATTAAAAAAAATATCTAATAATCACTTAGATATGTAAAAAAAAAAACATAACGCATAATAAGTAATTTCAGTTTTCATAGATGTTTACGTAACACTGTCAATTCAACGTTAAGACATGTAACTACTTTCCCTCCATCGTTACCAACATTACTGGGCGCGTGGCACTCAGTGTGCCCGTTAAAATGTATGCACAGCGACATTTTTCAAAGGTTTAGTTCGAAAGTGCTCATTTTGAAAAGTCTTTATCCGTATGTATTTGACGTGCCTGTGAAGTGGCGTGCGGGCTGCTTGCGATAAGTTCGTGAACATGACCGGTTTTCGATACTGTATCTGCGCGCACTGTGAGAAAAGTTAAACACAACACAATTCATTTTGTTCACCTTACAGAATACGCCCTTGAATAAAGAAAACCACCGTATTGGTCTAAAAAAAAATTAGATTGTCAACAAAATATTTAGTTGAATCAATTGTATTTATTTGTTTGGCCGCTCGTTCGAAAACACAGCTTGGAAGTTTGTTTTGTGATTATTAGTGCTTGTTAGTGCATTTCTTGATGCTTAATAATGGTATAAAAATCGTAATAAATCCAATTCGGCAAGAAACTTACAAGTAAAGGTGTAAAACTTTAATTATATTTTATATACACACGACCGGTATTTCGAATGCATGTATTAAAAACATTCCTACTTCGTTAGCAGTCACTTTAGCTGAGGCTACTAGGGAGTAGCACTAGTGTTCAAACGATCTATGTTCGAATCTCGGCCAGGCTTTAATTTTTTTATATTAATGGAAATAATTGTTGATACACGTAAAGCCAAACAAATCCTTATTTGCACCATCCAAATTTTAAAGTTCCGGGCAACTAAATAAGAGCAACGACGTAATTTGGTTTCAGTAACAAAATATTGCATTGCTTCTATACAAAAAATACATTTGGCTGCGCCAAACGAACTTTGTTTGATTCAACAAAACCTTTTTCTCAGTGCATGCGCCCAACGTTGACTCGCCCATCTTCGACAGAACTGTCAAAATGACATGTTAGACAGTGATGAACGTGCTTGTGTACTTGGTTTATCAGCAGACTCCCTCCCCCCTCTTCTATGAATGTATTATAGTTGCATTAAAACTATCTCGGAAGAAGTGTGCAAGCGTTTCAAATCGCGTAGTTACATAAATGGCGTTCTAACCTTCAGACAATGGAACGCGCTGCGCCATATAGCCGCTACGCGCAGGGCTCTGAACTGGCGTGCTGTGTTCTCGTCGTGCTGCGTGAACCTATGGGACTTTAAGCGGTGACCCTATTGGTGGAAAGTCTGTAGCAAGGTTCAGTACATGTCCCTTTAGAAGTTTTGTGTTTATATAACGCGTATATTTTGAGATATAGCGCTTTGAAATTTTTTTTAATTTTTTTAATTTTTATTTTTTTTATTTTTAACCATGCTAGAGTGCTCTGAAATGGTGTTCATAAGGTATAGTCCGAAGTGTGTGTTCTTTTCGTAGTTCAGCCTATCGGACGCACGTTTTACAGTTTCGTAAAAAAAAAAAAAAAAAAACCTGGATTTCAAACACTTGAACGCAGTTCGAACGCCAGGCAGGCGGACCCCTTAAAATGTTATCCAAGTTTGCTTTGTTTGTGCTTTGGCGAAAAAAAAATAAAAACAGTCCAATGTTGAAACTCGGAGAGTGGGCACTGCGCAGCTGGCATGCGCACTCTATAGTCAATTCGTGGTTACTTCCAACTTTTCTGAAGCCCTGCTAAAGTTCTATTTGTAAGTTATTCCTCCGCCGGATGCAAACAGAGCTTAGTTGATGAGTATAGAAAGTTACACCAACGCACTGCATTTGTGTGCTTACTGTGGCCTATTATAATATTTTGAATAAGGACTATTTCTTACCAGGTATTACCATCACACCATTTTTCTCCCTGTTTTATTCATATTAATCATACATTATATATTACAGTTTATAGATAAATTATAAGTAAAATTTCAATTTATGCAAAAAATAAGGTAGCTTTTTGTTAACACAAGTACAAAACCTTGTAATACAAGACATATTAGGAAACAACGAAGCACGTCACTCATAAAATTATTTTTCAAAGGTTTAATTTAAAAATTGTGAAGGAACCGCCAATAGACTATACCTAATTTGGCATAGACCTGATGACTTTATTAAATGGTCGATCATTTTTAAATGCGATATGTTTAGGGACACAAATAATGTTGATAATATACCGATTCATACTCTTTCGGGCACAGAAAAAAACATAAACTAAATTAAATACATTCCATTACACGCATTTAAACATCAAGCTTATTTATACGGCATTAAGAAGTAAAACTTTTTTCCTGCATTGCTGCCAACTTTATTGGGAGCACGTTAGTTAATGTTTGCGTCGTAATATATGCAGGGAGGGATTTTGTTTTCTAAACTGTGATTTCAATGGAGCTCAACCGCGAACCGTGTTGAAAGAATTATCGCCACGAAGAGGAAACACGGTTGTAATAATGATTTATTTTGACACAAACACTGGGACGCGGCTGCAAGGTTACGATGACGGACGGCTTTTAATGTTAACAATAATGAGTATAATTACTTTAATGTTTCCTGTGTACGGCGAAGACAATCGTAGCCTTGACGTCCAGAGCAAGGAAGTGGGAAGGTGCGTGTTATTTAATTACATCCGTAGTCTCCAGGGATAGGGATAGAAAACAAAGTGGGATGATTATTACTCTTTCTCCCCATCCGTTTCGACCGATTAAAAGGTCGGAACCGAACCCACGACCTTCATACGAAACTGGCAGCTGTGTGAAAGAAGGATGCTGGCCAGGATCTAACACGTAGGTATTACAAACGTGAGGTCTGGTTGGGGAGGCTGTAAATTAAGGGTTGCCACTCGAATTTTCACTTTACTGTGCGAGCTCCGCCTTTAATGGGTCCATTCTTAACGTAGATGTATTCATCTTGTCGAGCACGCACTCAGCGGGTGTTGCAGAGAATAGGCGACGATTGCCGGCGTTTGAAAAGCCCGCTGCCAGCTGCTGTTTTGTCGACTTATGCGCGTGTGCTTACCCCTGGAGAGGCGAATACGTTTTTGTCTGCAGCGCCATTGTCATTATGTGAGCTGTTGGGTCCAGCAGGCCTTCACTCTGCCGCTGTGTTTCTTTACTATTCCCGTCGTGTTTTGCATTTTGCATGCAGTGCTGCCAACTAGGCATCAAGGAACCACTCTATATTCTAGCTAAGATGATCCTAAATTGTATTATCCTCTAAATTAAAAAAAGAAAGACATTATTTTACAATATAATTCAACACGCGTGCCAAAATACACGATAAATGTTAATTTACGAACAACGTACTTTGAGTTATATAAAATGCTGTTATTATCATGTAAATATTGTTTCCAGAATAAAATGTAATTATGTTTATATCATCTTTCTCCTGCACCTCAGTACAATATCATGAGAAATTATATTTGCACATTACAAAATTCTTCTATAGTATGTTTCTGTCTTAGATTGCAGTGAGTAGCTAATTAAACATTTTAATATTTATTCACTACTATCCATTGTGATGATTTTTGTTGCGTATTTTTGTATGTATGTACTTATTCTTTCAGCACAGTCTAACAATATCTTGAGTGTTGACAGTCCGTAGCCATCTGGCAATAGAACGCACCATGTACTCTACTGTAATCTAACAAAGGATTCGTTGTAGTACAGAGTTTCAATTCTTTGTAGTTATACATTAATTTTTTTTTAATTTTTCACCTAACATGCATTCTCTCTCATTAAGTAATACCTAGTTATTAACAAACTGTTGTGTAAGTTCCGATTGTAATTTGTTCCTTACTTTGGTTTTTTATGAAAAACAAACAAAGAAAAAAATTACGTGCAACAGTAACATTAGACACCAATGTTAATTACTGAAGTGCCGATTTATTACAGATTTTTTAATTATAAAATAAAATTATTTAGTGACTCCCAAAAATGTTCTGAAATTTTTATTCATACAAAAAAAACCCCTAGATTATGGGGGAAGCCCTCTACGTTGGTAACACTGTGCATGCTTTTTTTTTTATTAATAAGATAAACTTCAGCCAGACGATTGGCGATTGGGCGGGCTAGCGAAGGGGGAGTCGTGCTGAGTAGCCGAATGTGCGAACAGTGCACTCTCTCTCTGCGGGAACAAAAAAAAACCAGTCTAAACGAAACGGAGGACAAATGACGTGTTAATGCTGACGCGGGGTTTGTTTGGGCCTGCTTCCCCGCTCCGTGGCTGGGAGTAATCATCTGCCAGTAACAATGCGACGTTCTCACGGCGGCGACGACGGAAACTGTCGAGCGCGCCGTGTCCCACGGCCGACGCGACGGCTGGTCGTGGGATCGCATCCTGTGCCCGTCATAGGGATGTGCTAAACAGTTACTTTCATGTAACGCGTTCCATCGTTCTAGTTTTCCAGCTAAGTAACCCGTTCCAGTAACATGTTATTTTTGTAACAGGTTTATATGAAACGTTTATTGCCGTTCCTGAAGTTCCGGGAAATAACAATTACGTTGCTCATTGTTCCAAATCTTGGCGTTCCAAGAAATAACGTTCGCCCATGCGCACAGTTGCAAACCAAGACGTTCCGAAAAATAACTGTTACGCATGCGCACAGCTGCAAGTCGAGACGTCCCAAAAAAATAACATTTACGCATGCGCACAGTTTCCAGCCGAGACGTTCCAAAATATAACTTTCACGCATGTATAGTGTTAAATTGCCCGTGATGGCGTGGTTGGGNGTTACAAGCCAGACGTTCCAAAAATTAACTTTTACGCATGCGAAGTAGTAAAGTGTTAGTTTAAGTGAGGCAAACCAAGACGTTCCAAAAATAACTGTATAAACAACGGAACGTGTTGCTTTTTAAAACCGTTGGGTTAAATAACGCCCATCTTTATAGTCCGTCGTCCGTCAACGGCATTTACCTTGTCCGCTCCCGTCGCAGTTCTCTACCACAGAATCGTTAATGAGCATGATTATGTATTGTTCTGTAGAGCACGATACAGTTCATCAAAAATATATTAATTATGGGTAGAGACCTGGGGACAAGTTATATTTGAAGCACACGTAAGTTTTTACTGCATTTGTCATTGGACCGCGCTTCATTTGACACGCCCTTGGCGCCAATGGTTATACACTTCACAGTGGTGTGTCTCCGAATCATGTGCATTCTTGTCAGAAGGAGAATGGTTTCACGCCCAGATGACAGCCAATGAACTAACGTTTTATACTTGTGTTAACATTAAAAAAGCTGGACTTTTGTTTATATTTTGTGTATAAATTATAATATTTCATTTCTAATTAATATGAATAAAAAAAGGGAGAATTTAATTGTTTTTGCAATGCTTAGTAAGAAATAGTGTTCTTGTGCAAAATATTATTACGGTCGGTGCGCACGAATGCGGTGCACCGTCCCTTTGGTGTAATTTTCTAGACTTGGTTAAGAGGCGGATTAATATCCTGGAAGTAGAACTTAAGGTGGCCGCCTGGTTGAAGGAATTTTGCATGTCCGAGGCCTAAAAACGTGGAGCGCTAGAGGCGACCGAGACATGCGCATGAACTCTTTCATCGCCTCTACGTGCAAAGTACTGAACTGGCGTGCAGTCTTGCCGTCGATAANGAAGGAATTTTGCATGTCCGAGGCCTAAAAACGTGGAGCGCTAGAGGCGACCGAGACATGCGCATGAACTCTTTCATCGCCTCTACGTGCAAAGTACTGAACTGGCGTGCAGTCTTGCCGTCGATAACGCGCCTCTATGAGACTTTCAGCGGAGACNCTCTACGTGCAAAGTACTGAACTGGCGTGCAGTCTTGCCGTCGATAACGCGCCTCTATGAGACTTTCAGCGGAGACGCTACCATTTTATGACGTACTAATAAAAATAAAGGTTTGATGCACGTCCCTATTGAAAACACCCGTTTGAGCCATTTTCACTTTCACGAAAAATACTTTTAGAGAGAAAAATGGGGGAACTGAAAAACGTATACAGACGCGTAAAGTTTCTTAAATGCTATTCGTAAGCAGACCTCACTCAAGACACGTTGGACGGTTTTTTAATAAGACGTTTTTGTGCTGGACCTCTGCACGCAGTTCAGCGGCTTACCCAGGCGGCCACCTTAACGCAGGGAGAGTGGACTATCGAAGGTGTTGTCGGCGGCCGGCCGCGGACTAAAGGCGGCGCCGGGCCGCCTGTCCCCTGCCATCGATCGCCGTACGGGGCGGGACAAGCACGCTGAGTACGTAGCCTTCCGCTCACGCGCGCGTGCTCAGCACCTGGCACGCACGCCACTCTTCCAGCGGCGTGCCCGACCTAGCACAACATTCGCACGTGGCCTCCCAGTCCTGCCTGCCTGCCTTCTCGCCGAGGCGCACGCCATCCCTTCTCTCCTTCATTACTCTAAACTGTTCGCAGTCCGTCGAGCACTTTTCATATCTAAAAAAAATTTCAACTCCACCTGTTATTACTAGAGCTTGTGATTTTCCGCGAAAAAAAAAATGCGAGTACGCGATGGATTTCACTAATAGAAGCGCCCATTAGTAGGGCCAGTGACTTTTCGCGTAAAAATCGGAGCACACAGTAGACTTCAATACTATATACACACCTCAGCTGTTGCTATACCGTCATTGGCTGCTGGTGCCGTGTCCGTCTTTGACCAAGCCACTCAGGACTAAGTAACTCCGACACTGAACCTTCGTGATTCGTGCGCAAACTGTTAACACGGGCCAGAACATTTTTTAGCCAATCAAAGAAACTGGACGACCCTACAGTGCTTTGGACTATATCTTGTCTCAAAATATTTTCGCGAAATATCACTGCCCCTACCCATTAGCAGTTTGTGTATTATCATTGGCTGCTGTCTGCTTGAGAAGGCGTCTTCATATTTGACCGGGCCACTCAGAATGCGGAAACATCGGCACGGCTCCTATGTGATACGTGTGCATACAGTCAACACGTGCAAAAATGTAATTCAGCCAATCAAGATAGTTTTGAAATATAACTTGTCTTGAAATCTATTCGCGAAATTTCACTACCCCTAGTTATTACTAGGGGCACCTGTTTTTTTTTTTTCGCGGAAAGATGACGGGGATAGTTGTGTNTTTTTTCGCGGAAAGATGACGGGGATAGTTGTGTTGCGAAACACTTTAGTTCAGAACCACCTTCGTGATTGGAGCATTTGAATTGTTACGCGTCTTATCTGTCTGCCCGCCGATCAGGGACGGTCAGTAATCGGAGAAACTTAATTCTGATTGACTCAATCACGTAACAGACTCTCTTCACACAATGACAAGTGGCCATTAGCCAAATGAAGGCTGCAAATGTACACATAGAATATTGAAGTCTAGCCTCCGCGCAAATCATTTCGCGNTGGCCATTAGCCAAATGAAGGCTGCAAATGTACACATAGAATATTGAAGTCTAGCCTCCGCGCAAATCATTTCGCGAAAAAGAGTTTGTCGTAGTTATTAAGGGCATACTGACCGACATGTGCCGAGTGAAATCGGTAACGACGGGACGGAGGGAAAGTAGTTCCATGTCTTAACGTTCAACTGAAAGTGTGACCTTTTGTGAATATTGTAATTATTCATTTTACTTTTTGTTTGTAATGGATGTAAGTGTAAGATTAGTAATTGTGTGATATACACTTTTCTGTAATTTCACAGTTTTACTTGGCCCACGCATGAATAACGTGATCAGGCCAATTGGCAATGTTAATTTTATATACGGTGGAAAAATACATAATGTGCACACAAGTAGATCTTAAGCAGGGCTTCCGAAATTGCTAAGTCTACCGTAATTGTTCCTAACAACGCATATTTTAAAGGACACACTGATTGTTTTGCTGCCAGCTAAGTTGGCGGCGATGTAGAAGGAAAGTAGTTACACGCAGGTGTCTCTGTGCTTGAATTTCTGGAATATAAAATCAAGAACTAAACTTGTACTAAGTACCAGATATATTTTGGTGGGGGAATTAACATAACAATCGCATACAGTAATAGTTGATACTATGTATATTTTTCGAAATAAAATTTCTTGACTTTTTTTCAGCTTATAAAATTTTATTACGTAGAACTCTATAATAACAAAATTAAAACTATAAAGTCCCTATCTTTGATGTTTTAACTTAATTCCATCTTCTTGGCAGCTCCCGTTGTAAAATTTTGTTAAAAACAAGTCTTTCTTTTCTTCACAAAGTATAGATTTCAATCTTAAGGAGTTGTAGATAATATTATTTTCTTAATTTCAAGACACTTATTTTTGCATATTTACTAATTTTGCTGTTTATATCCCTAACTTCTCGCAAAAGGGTTTGCAGATTTTAAATCTAAACCTGCAAACCGTATAAACTATTGCTGTGTATGGTATTTACCAACATGGAAATATTTGGTCAATAAATCTAAAACCCAACAAAATTTGTTAAGTACTTCCAATTCTGTTCTTGACTTCTACGTTTTGGGGATTCGCTCACTGCGAGATGTTTCCATAGCTCTTATATTTGTGGATACTGAATTTGTTTATTTATTTAAGTTTCTGTTTGTTTTATTCACATAAGAGTAAGAATTATCAAAAATGGTAACCTACTTTTGTTTCTAAAATTTAACACACTTGATACACGCAAGAATAATGTGAAAGGGTCAATGACAATGTTAATCCTACATATGGTTGAAAGATACAAGCTCGGCGGAGAAGTAGATCCTAAGCTGGGCTTTCAAAAGTGTCCCATTAACCGCGAGTAGCGTATTGTTCCTTTACACGAGTTAACCCATTCAGGCCCAGTGTACATAATTGTGTACATTACGCACGTGTAGGTAATTTTTTGGTCAGTACTGCACACTGCGAAGCTCAATGACCAGTGATCTCACCTGTGCGTAAATGATTCGCAAACCAACTTACTGGTTTAGGTCATACACTGAAGAGCCAAAAATACTGGTACACCTGCCTAATATCGTGTAGGGCCCACCCCGAGAACGCACAAGTGCCGCAAGACGACGTGGAATGGACTCGACTAATGTCTGAAGGTATGCAGGAGGCAATTCACACCATNTTTATATCCCTAACTTCTCGCAAAAGGGTTTGCAGATTTTAAATCTAAACCTGCAAACCGTATAAACTATTGCTGTATATGGTATTTACCAACATGGAAATATTTGGTCAATAAATCTAAAACCCAACAAAATTTGTTAAGTACTTCCAATTCTGTTCTTGACTTCTACGTTTTGGGGATTCGCTCACTGCGAGATGTTTCCATAGCTCTTACATTTGTGGATACTGAATTTGTTTATTTATTTAAGTTTCTGTTTGTTTTATTCACATAAGAGTAAGAATTATCAAAAATGGTAACCTACTTTTGTTTCTAAAATTTAACACACTTGATACACGCAAGAATAATGTGAAAGGGTCAATGACAATGTTAATCCTACATATGGTTGAAAGATACAAGCTCGGCGGAGAAGTAGATCCTAAGCTGGGCTTTCAAAAGTGTCCCATTAACCGCGAGTAGCGTATTGTTCCTTTACATGAGTTAACCCATTCAGGCCCAGTGTACATAATTGTGTACATTACGCACGTGTAGGTAATTTTTTGGTCAGTACTGCACACTGCGAAGCTCAATGACCAGTGATCTTACCTGTGCGTAAATGATTCGCAAACCAACTTACTGGTTTAGGTCATACACTGAAGAGCCAAAAATACTGGTACACCTGCCTAATATCGTGTAGGGCCCACCCCGAGAACGCACAAGTGCCGCAAGACGACGTGGAATGGACTCGACTAATGTCTGAAGGTATGCAGGAGGCAATTCACACCATGAATCCTGCAGGGCAGTTCACAAATCCAATCTGCGCTAATTTGAGAAAGGGTTGCACGTCTGTCACGTTTAATGATTCTCGTCAGTCGTCGTTTGTCCCGTTCTTTCACGAAATTTTTCCGGCCGCAGCGATGTCGAAGATGTGATGTTTTACCGGATTCCCGATATTCACGGTACTCTCGTGAAATGGTCGTACGCGAACATCTTAATGTTATCGCTACCTCGGAGATGCTATGTCCCATCTCTCGTGCGCCGACTATAACACCAAGTTCAAACTCACTTAATTCTTGATAACCTGTCATTGTAGCAGCAGTAACCGATCTAGCTGCCAACCGCATCGTGTTACTCTGATTGGTTCCATACCTCTGTTATTTGCATACGCACGCTTATGCCAGTTTTTTTGGCTCTTAAGTGTAATAAGCCGAAGATATAGCCTACAGCCATTGGCTGTGACAACGAAACAGGTGTTGTGTCGACTAAGTACAGTACACACATCATAACATTTTTTGTTTGCAACACCTGAAACCTTAAATTAAAGTGGGCCTGAAAGGGTTAAGTAATACCTTTTATCAAAGTTTAAAATGATTAAAAATACAATTTTCAATGTTGACTGCTTGCAGCATTTACCATTGATTCCTGTTACGGCTCTGTTGAACACACAGCTTTACAAAGATACGTATGAACATACCTATACCACATGCAAGTAGAGACCTGCAAAATTCGCGTTATTATTCTAGGGCATTATANCGTTACTCTGATTGGTTCCATACCTCTGTTATTTGCATACGCACGCCTATGCCAGTTTTTTTGGCTCTTAAGTGTAATAAGTCGAAGATATAGCCTACAGCCATTGGCTGTGACAACGAAACAGGTGTTGTGTCGACTAAGTACAGTACACACATCATAACATTTTTTGTTTGCAACACCTGAAACCGTAAATTAAAGTGGGCCTGAAAGGGTTAAGTAATACCTTTTATCAAAGTTTAAAATTATTAAAAATACAATTTTCAATGTTGACTGCTTGCAGCATTTACCATTGATTCCTGTTACGGCTCTGTTGAGCACACAGCTATACAACGATACGTATGAACATACCTATACCACATGCAAGTAGAGACCTGCAAAATTCGCGTTATTATTCTAGGGCATTATANCGATACGTATGAACATACCTATACCACATGCAAGTAGAGACCTGCAAAATTCGCGTTATTATTCTAGGGCATTATAAACTTGAAACAATTTTCCTTTGCAATATGTTTGTCAAGAGACGATTCTTTATTTGACATGCCCCGCGTAACTCTGCGCCAATAAATGACCACTTCACAGTCGTGTGCCCCAATCACGTGTAGTTCACTTAGAAAGTGACTTAACATCTTGACAGCAGCCAATGAAGAAACTATGCCGGCTCGAGTATATACAGTACTGTGAATTTTAGCTTGATGCCAAAAAATAACTCGAATTTTGCCGGTCTCCATATTCTGTTCATGGTAAAATGAGCACTTTTAAAAGCGCTGCTTGGAATCTACTTGTATGCACGTTTTGTATCCTTCCGGCTTATATAAAATTAACACTGCCATGGGCCTGATCACTTTATTCATGCGTCGGTAAAGTGAAACTGTGAAATTATTACGAAAGTAAATATTTTACAAATCTGCTCATTTTTACACTTCGATGCATAACAAAATCAGAAAGAGAAAGAAATAATTTGAGCTATCACAAGTTGTTACCTAACACTTTTTATTCGACGTTAGGATAAGGAACTATTTTCCCTCCGTCGTTACCAACTTTACTGGTCGCGTGTTACTCAGTGCGCCCGTTAAAATATATGCAGGCCGGGGCAGTGACTTTTTTCTAAGATTGATTTCAAAAACTACTCACTTTATCTTAAACAGCCCTTACATATAAATAATTATGAAAGCTGGGCGTCCAGATTCTCTACTCACCTGGTTGCATCAACACAGAGTAAACGAGTGTACAGAGACGAAATGGCGTGTAGGTTCCTTTGATGTGCCCGTATTCTTTTCTCTAACGGGTAGCGCGAAGCTTTGGGAACGGGCCTTACGTCTGATTGGCTACTGAGTTCTGCAGGAAGTTCCCTATTGGCTGGGCTGCCGGCTGGCGAGTCGAGTTACCATACGATGATTGGCGAACGCGGCGTCCCAACATTTTGCTGGCCGGTGACGCCATTTTGCTGGAGTGTGCGGCTGGATTTCGCGGTATAAGCAGCTGTTTCACTTATGTACTCTGAAGTATTCTGTGGCACCATTAGGGACCTTGAAATGCTCCGTATTAATTACGCGGAAAACCAGACTCCACAAACATTTGTTTACTCGAACTTTAACTCAGTCGTTCATTGGCTGTTCAAGTTTTGTCCCAAAAAATTAGGTCTTTTTTTTTTTTTTTTTTTTCATGTCTGTCATTGGTTTTAGTTCGTCCATAGCGTGACTTACAAACTGCTATCCAATTNTAAGCAGCTGTTTCACTTATGTACTCTGAAGTATTCTGTGGCACCATTAGGGACCTTGAAATGCTCCGTATTAATTACGCGGAAAACCAGACTCCACAAACATTTGTTTACTCGAACTTTAACTCAGTCGTTCATTGGCTGTTCAAGTTTTGTCCCAGAAAATTAGGTCTTTTTTTTTTTTTTTTTTCATGTCTGTCATTGGTTTTAGTTCGTCCATAGCGTGACTTACAAACTGCTATCCAATTGAAAAATAAATGCAGATGTACAATATGTAATTTGAAGTCTAGCTTGTTATCGAATACAGTTCGCGAAATTTTCTATCGTCTGGAGGCACCAGGCGTTACATTAAGTCTTGTCATCGCCCCCGGAAATAATGATAATGGGCATTCTGCAACAACGTGTGAAACTTGCTTCTTTTGTTTGCCATTCCCCTTTATAAAAACGAACTAGCACATTTCCCGTGGCACGTTCTCGCCCTGATGCGATTTACCTGCGTTGCTTTAGGCATCTAATAAAGGCAATGCATTTCGTGTATATCGTAATCACTAAATGCCATTTTCTAGAACAAAAAAGTACCTCAGAAAAATGCGAAACCGGAATGAGGAAACAGTTACAACATATTTTATTAACTCTCTTCACGAACTATTATAAATAAATAGAGCGTACATCATTTTTGATATTCTTGATAAATTGATTGCATGTTTTCGTTACCATTGGAAGTAAAGCATGTAAAATAAAGAAAACTAGACTTCGGTGTTCTTATCGATCATAGTACCACGGGCCATAGTTTATTCCAAACATTTCGATTAAACCACGTAGTATGCACATAGTTGGAATTTACCTTATCAATACTATAAATATATCAACAACATTGATAATATAAACATCGTATTGTCCATTTTATCGATTACGCTTATGTCGATGATCACGGTTATAATGATAATGCCCGAACAGCGGCATATCAATATTTTAAAAAAGCTTATAACAGTCGATATTTTCCCTTGGTGTTTATAATTATCGATGTATCGAAATATGTGACAGCCTTACTGTGCAGTGGGCTACACACGTGAAGGTGATAAGTGGTGTTGCTGCGACTTTCGTAATTAACGCCAAAGTTGGCCTTGAGTCACAGGAAATAGGACGCACGACGTGAAGTATGAAGTAACCACGCGTCGCTATTATCACTCTTACCCTGTTACACTCGTTTAGGGTCACGTCTAAGTAGGTTATCTGTGCTGCTTTTTGTAGGATACGCCGGCCTTGACGACTACTTGCTTGTGTTACGTTGCACATCTCTGGCGAATTGTCGCTAAGTGCCTGAAGACACTTCGTAATCTTACAAAAATGCACCTTGGTAATGCAAACGTGTTATAAACGAAGCCATTTACGACCTGTTTGTGAACAAGGCTTTCTTTTGCCGATATGCATTGGCGAGTGAAGATGGAAATATCTGCAGCTCTGAAAACCTTGTTGACGAACCGCGCATAATTACGCAACCGGGAAGTGTGTGGTCTAGAAGTAACTGTTATTAGTGTAACAGACTATACTCGTGACACGTTGCGAGGTGGCACGCTGCACTTGCGTTCGGCAGGCCGCGGGTTTGATTCCCGATCCGTGCATCCTGATTTCTGTTTTCCATAGCTCTCCGAAATAACTCAAGCTGAAAGCGGGAATGGTTTATTTAATGCAGGCCATCGCCAAAATCTTTCAAACGATGGCGTTGCTTTTCCCAGGGCGGATTTTTCGCTTTGTAAATTGGTCTCTTGTGCCGTCAAGCCATCTTCATGACAGCCATTAGAATACTAGAAACGAATTCCTTGTTGCTCCAGTGTTTGCTCATTTCGTAGTTTAAATAAACGGGGTGTAAAGTGATGTGCCCAGTGAATGAAAACGAAAATTGTAATTATTCCGTTGCACTATAGAAGGATAAATGTGTTGTCACAGTACTTGAGACAGTCGTATGAAGAGAAATTTGCATAGCCTGAGGTAACAGTGAAACTAGCGTGTCAAGGGTGTAATTGGGTGAATTTTTACTCGTAGTAACAGTAAGTTTTCGATTTCCGTAGTGCAGGCCAGCATGTATGTAACATCCCCGACAAAGTTTTCTCTATACTTGTTGGCATTCCTCGCCCCGTACTTGGTACCTGCAATAGACTGGTGATGATTTAAATATGTCTATAATAATCTGAGTTTGTACTCAGACTAGCCCATTCATTGCATTTACTTAAGGGAAATATTATTTATTTACGCTGTCCAAGTCTTTTTCGGCGTCAGTTCCCGTAACCACGCCTTATTCCGTCGCGATTCACTCATTCAAATACTATTTCACGCGATGGATCCCGAAGGGTAAGTGCGCCTGTTCTTGGCGTCCTACTCGAAATCGCCGGGACTCACGTAGTAATAGGTAACATTCAAAATCAATAGCAGCTGGCTAGACTCGAGGTCGGGCGCGCCTATTCTTGGCATCTTACCCGTCCTGTACCCTTTCAAATAAATAAATATGCCAGTGGCGTGTGGTGAACTGTTGCGAGGTAATCTGGCGCGCTTGCTCAAATACCGAACTGCGTTTCAGTGGTGTGAGTGTAAACTATAAAGCAACAGGGTACAGCACAGAGCTTACGCCAGCCTACCTTGCAACAGTTCACCACACGCCACTGAAATATGCTATACTGTAAGAAAATGTGTCCGTAAGATTACGGAAAGTACCGGTTACAAATTATCCAGACACCTTCCTGAAATTACGGACTCTTAGTTATTTTCAATAACGTTCTCTGTAAATTTCACGTAAATTTCAGTGAGTTCACAAAACGTATCCATAAACTTGAAAGTTTTTTTTAATCTACTCTTAATAAAAGGGGGTAACAAGTAAAGTTTTACTTTCGTTATGTGGGTTTTTCACTGTATATAAGAAAGGACTGTAGACAATTAAAATTTTTTTTGTCCGGTAGCGGGATTTTAACTCGGAAAAAACAATTAACAGTTCAACACCTTATCCACTCACCTACCACGCTTTTACTAGAGGAAGTTTTGTAAATAAGGGATACATGCAGAATTATGTATGTACACCTCAGTCATGCTGGAGTGCTTGCGAGTTTATTTTATCTCAGCTTTACAAACAGTGATAAGAGAAATATTATTTTCCGTAATGTATTTTGCTGTGTATAACAGAGAAATTAAATAAAGTTTAAACGTTTTGTTCTGTAGTGAGTTCTCGTGGTGTAAAAGTTAGTACATTTAAGCGTACATACAATGAAAAAACAAAAAAAGATTGTAATTTGTTTGTTAGGAACGAGCTTTTCCCTTACTTTTATTCTTAATAGCACATACACACCCCTAGTGCGTAACTTAATTTGTAGGTGCCTTGTATTGATGAGTTCTGACGTTAATACTGATATTCCTAGAGTTTTATCAACATGCTTGTTACTTCAGAACATCGAAGATTTAAATGAAAGTGTACTGTATATATTTGTGCACAGGTTATGAATGCACTTTTTCCACAGAGGTTTGTTTTATTGTTTTGTATATTAGTTTACGCCTTTTATGGTGTAAAGCGTGTTACATCCTATACGTAACTCTTTACTTAATTCCCTTCATAAGCTCATGCAAATAGTAGTAATACGACAGTGTGAACGGTATATGTCATTAGAGTGATGATAATGTTACGACATGCCAGTGATAATGTTACGACATATCCGCGTTAGTGAGGGATAAGGTCCTTAATAAAAATAAAATAACTAAATTTAATTTTAATTTATTCAGTTATTATTTACAACGTTAAACTTGCCATCTCCGATATTGCTCTTTTTATTCTCAGTGAGTGCAATATTTAATGTCTATCTCAATTATAATTAAAGTCCTTAATGACATTTCTACATTGATTACAATCACTTAATTCACACTCATTAATTACACATGGTCAGTCTGTCCACTGCCATCATTCCAAATGTCTGTCACTCACGCATCCAGCTCAGTACTCCCGCCCGCCAGTCTCTCACCCTTCACTGCACCGATGCTCGCAGTCCGCAGACTTCACTCCCGCTGGTCCCCATCACCACCACTCGATGTTCTGCTGGCGCCGTCGCTTCGCTGTTTTCGCACACCTGGCGTTTAAGAACCTCCAGTCCACCAAACTACAGACACTCAAAGCTGTCGGCTCTGGGGCCCGTCGTGGCTTAAGCAGTCTCGCTGACCCGATCTAGAAGGTTCCCGCACCCCGAGTATCGCTGAGACAGGCAATGGCGTTGACCAGGACATTATTTTCAAAGATAACTCCAGAAATTCACTCCGCTGAATGTCAGGTGCGTGCGAGTCACGATAGGCTTATCGTGGCGGCTTGCCTATGTGAATTGCCGTCCGCTGCTCAGGTTACTAGTCTTGCCCTCGCACTCTCCTTCGTTCGCAGAAGCGGAACGGGGCAACGGAAGAATGCAGAGCAGTAACACGTAATTTCTTAATTAAAATTTCATCGTGGCTTAAGTAGGCTACTTAATCGCGTACGGAATTGTGTTGAGAATAATGGGTAGTGTGTGCCGCTATTGAGAATAGCTGTTCAGAAAGTTGGAATATGACATATATGTATTTTATTTAAAGTTCAATCCATCCGCCATTTACATCATTTAGTCAGCCACATAATTGTCTTGGCTTTTACTCAACGGTGTAGCCTGATGCTGTATTTGTTAATAACTGTTATGGTGGAGGAATACCTGTGTTTCCATGGAAACTAAGTGTATAAACTACTTTCAGAGCTATCATTAAAGTGTACTCTTTATGGAGTGGACTGTATATAGCACTAACATTAGCCAACCGCACCAATGTAATTATGGGCTATTGGCCGCGTTTCATTGGTATCAACAGTTTAGTGTTTGCATATTAAACGTGGATCGAACTTGCGAAGAATTTGGTGTCTGAAAAATAATTAACGTCTATGATAAACTGTAGATTAAAAAAAAAATATAGGTACACTGGAGAAAAACGTTATGTAGCTTTTGATTTTCCTGGTTGATGGCTGTTAATTTGTCGCATTTTGCCTTGCAACACACGACGCAAAAAATACATTAAAAATAAAAAAAATGACAGGACTTTCAGACGTGTCCATCTTTAGAGGCCAGAGGTACAGAGTGTTATGAGTTTGATATTTTGTTGATACTTATCTTTAACGGGGATATAGGGGCGTATCAAGTTATTGATAAAAGTTATGTAATGCACACTATATAAAAGAGGTTTATTTAACATTAAGTTTGAACAATATTATTTCAATATAAATGTGATTGAATATTAACGGCAGGAGCTATACAAATGTACTAAAATATTAAATTATACTATATTATAAAGATTTAACCAGTCACGTTCTGAGTAAAGTCTAATTGGAGAGTCCCCACCTTCTTCATGATTCCGGAGGCTGATTAAGATGGCGCAAGTCGACGGCCGGAGACACCCATCTTCAGTGGTCTTCTCGTTCCAATGGTCCGACGACAAAATACACCGCCCACGGACTACACTGCCCTATATCGGCTGCGTTGTCCCCGTTTACTGGCCGGTGGAGGGGATGCGGTGGTTTGCGATTTCATAACTATTTTCAGCGATCACTGCCTGTGTCCTGGATAAATAAGTGAAGGTGTGATCAGGCAGGCCGCTCAGCTAAGGGCCTGACCACAACTCGTAACAAGGGGAAAGCAAATTGAGTTGTAAATCTGCACGTTGTTCCTTTCGTAAGGCAAGATCAGTGTGAATGAGAGAATGCTTTCGCTAGTGTGAGCAGACCTCCCTACCCGGCCAGCCCAAGGAATGTATAAGGTGAGATGTAGATGAGGATGAAGGCGGGGGGTGAAAATGGGAGTACCCCGAGGGAACTTTCACACCATTGCAGTTTCTGCCACCTTTCTCGCATGAGATCACCAGTCAGAAAAATTCCTCCCCCCTTTCTTCTGTTTCTGGGAACGAATGGTGGGTGGCAACCCAGCGATGGAAGGCTAGTTTATGTAATAACTAGGGTAGGTAAATACGGTCAGTGTAAAAACTCTCATGCTGTATTAAGTTTCAGACGATCGCGTACCTGCAGCTATTTTGCGCGTTCCAGGCCTTGAAACACGTTAGCTCTAGGTCGATCCTTGCGTGCGGTCTTTCCGTTGGAAACTCGCCTGAACGTGACTTTTAACGGTCACCCTATACTTTTATGCCACGTTTAATAAAGATGAAAGTATGATACTCACCTAGACACTAAAGTTGTGCATGGAAAATTTAACAGCTAAAACCGATTCTGACAAGCCATTTTCATTTTCAAAAAAATAATCCAAACAACTTGTACTGCATTTTACTGTGAGTCAAAAAGTTATAAAAACTGCAAAAGAAATAACATAACCTGTCTTAGAGGTGGCGAGGAGGGATGTTGCGATGTCTCCTGTCCTGCCGAACGCATAAGGGCGTCCATTTAGACTACTCCTGTACCACCGAGTAGATACTGTAAATACACTGAGATGAAATGCGTGGCGGTTCCTTGATGTAAGTGTACCTATTCTCCGATTGCCTAAACGAGGCTCTGGTAACGAGCCTTGTGATTGGCGAACGGCGTTCCATCATTTTACTGGCCATAAAAGCCATCATTCTGGTGTGTGCGACTGGAATTCACCGTATAAGCAGCTGTTTCACGTCTTTATTCGTGTGACGGATCTGCTATCCTCAATGTGTGCGACATTCCCATTCCTAGTTGAACACAACTCTTCCATTACGCATGGCGTCCCGCCGGGCAAGGAAGCAGCTGATATCGACTATGCGGTCTGTTTTATGTGCCTTGCAAACCGTACCGTTGAGGCTTTAAACATAACTCGGCTCCCGTTTGCAAGGATTCGAGAAACAATCGATTGGCGCAGTGCTCGGCCTGTTAACCCAGAAGTGGATCAGTCAGCAAAGCTTAAATCCATATCCTAAAGATGAGGTAGACCGATTATTCGTCTTCTGCGTACGTATCCAACATTGACCCACCACAATGGAACATAACTGCCAGAGTCACGTGGTCAACAATTATGAACGTGTTCGTTTATATCTTAATTTTTAAATAACTAGCAATATTATAGTAATAAAATACTTTCACCAATTTGAATTTAATCAAACTGCATTACAAATTTGTTAAAGGAAGTATAAAAATACCTCAAAGCACTTGTTTGCTAAAAAGTATTCTAACCTCAAATTCAATCCACGATGTTTTTGTTAGTCGTGTTGGCAGAGAAGCAGTTCAATGTTGGGACACGGAGACTTGGTTGTGCGAAGCCAGAGAGATCGGCCTACCTCATCTTTAGTCTATGCTTAAATCCGTTGAACGGCGCTCTTCAAATACCCTATCATTCGCCCAGCTAACCCGTGGTCCGGTCGGAGGCATATGCAATCTACTACTGTCTGTCCAGGGTCAGCATCTGAGCTGTGTTTCATTTGCTACGTCGACCTTCTTCCATTATCCAGGTATTCAACCATTAGTGCTCCACTTATTCATTATCCATGTGATTTGTGGCAGTGCCCTCTACCGTCGTTCTGCCAGTGTTTACGCCTGTGTGTTGAGTACTGAGCATCGAACCATTCACACAGTTATAAGTTTTCATGGTATAATTCTGGGTCGTGGGCCCCTAAGAGCCCCTATGTCTGAAATCTATTTCGTTGAAAAACTCATTGGAGGACAAACTGGAATTGATTATGTAGTAGTTAAACCGTTACTGGTGCATGCGATGTCAGAGGTTCCATGAACAGGCAAAGAGCTGCCATGACTGTACTAGGACGTTTGTGAAACTCTTATAGCCACCGTTCTCAAATACTGGTACTGACAATAATACTCACCGGTACTTTGAAAAACTATTGACAATGTAGCCCAAATTTGACCTTAAAAATAATCCGCAACACGTCAGCAATTGCGTCGTCGAAGTATTACAAAAAAAAAAAGTTTTGGTTAGGTTAGTACATAATCGTATACTTTTGATTACATCAGTTACACATTAACTTAACCGTTTTGTCTATTTTTGGCTAAGGGTTCTCTGAATAGTTGCCAGCTTTCACGCACATATATTTTTATTTTCATCCTCTTCAGTAAAGTAACAGCAATTTAATGAATGATACACACGTTAAATTATTCGTATATAAAAATATTTTTCATTCTTTTGGCAGCATTATTTAGTGTATCGAGCTTGTGCTAAAAACTCTCCACTTTTACAAGACTACATTTATTATCTGTTGTGCTATCCAACCACATTATCTGTTTGCAGCCGTCGCCTTCTTTCAAGACTTGTATTTATATTTCATTTTTCACTATGAGCGTGTAATGACCGGAGCTCCGGCAACCCTCGGTAGCATATTAATATCGCGTTGCGGCGAGCTATTTTTCATATTTCGGGGGAATTTTTGCTGTTCTCGCGCGCCCATGTCGGGTAACACAAATTAATATGCATTATACTCTCACGAGTTCTGTTTTTAGTTCATATGTAGGTCCGTATGTATGTGCACGAACACGTGTGTGTAAGATGACTGTTTTAGTCCCTCTGCGCCTCGGGATTCAATGAATATTTGATGGCGTGATGGGAACGGTGCCATGTTATTTTCAGTTCCCCGTGCGCCGCGCAGCGTGGAGTAGCGAGATTGGCGGCCGTGACCTGATTGACGTCATGGCGTTTGCGTCATAGGTCGACCCAGTCCTCAGGACATTCCCGTTACAGACAAATTCGCTTACAGGTGAATGATTGAGGTATCTACTTTGCTGTTGTATAACTGTTGTACAGAGTTCGCGAATTTGGCGTTACGTGCCGTGCAAAATGGGAAGTAGTTCATTATTGACGTGTTATGAAATCCGCGTACCTGGCGCTTGAACTGCGCTGAAGAGTGTTTGAAATTTGTTTTTCTTTCAACGAAACTATTAAATGTGCGCCTAGAGTGCTCATCTACGAAAATAACACACGCTTCGTACAATGCCTATCGATTACTTTCAAGACATTGCGTACATAAAAAAAAACTATTTCGGAGCACTCCAAAAATAGCTATAAAAATTATTTTCTAAGTGCTGTATCTCGTAATATATGGGTCAGCTACCTGCAACACGACGAGAACAATGCACGCCATTTTTTAGGCCTGCTCGTAGCGGTGATAGTGCAGTTGATGCGCGTGGCATTGTTGTCCTTATCGGCCTCGCACTTGTCGAAACAAATGTGGGAAACATTTTCAAAATGGCGGGCCCCTTCAATTATCTCTACCCATGCTGGTATCAGAAGGGGACACGACACACCTAACTGTTCTTTTATGTAATTGGGGTTCCTATCTTAGTCTCGTGATGTCCTTATTTAATTTTTAAAACTTATGGTTTTGGGTGCTATTTGAAGGGCGCTATCGAGCTTTCCTTTACCAGAATTCTTTTGGGGCAACAAAGTGAAAATTGTAAACTTACTCGAAGCAAACAAATTATACGATTTCAGCTGCGAACCTCTCAAAACAAGGGCAGTCACACACAACTGTGGAATAAAACTCAACATGCATAGAAGGAAGCATTTCCGAGTTTCGCGCTAGTGTGGCGTAGTTTTCGTTGTCATCGCAGCCAGTTACTCAGCAGCACAACAGAAGAAAAAAAAACATTATTTTAGTACACGATCCACCACGGGACTGCTTGGCGTCATTTCAAGAAATCGGACGAGCAAAAAGTCGGCAAGACATTGGTGTGATTAGAGGTTCAATTGTATTGCCGATGAAGTCAAAAGCGGGACTAGCAGACAACGATAATACTTGATTCGTGTGTTGGTTTCAGTGATGAAGCTACCTTCTGCATTTGTGAACTTTAACCTACTCGGTCACACATTGAATTTCTGAGTTGAAGTGTTGCAATCTCGTAATTTTTTGTATTAGCTGTACTTGTGTTCAGCACTTTCCTCGCAGCCAGTGAACAACGCGCAGTGTGCTCAGTGATATTGGTATTAACCATTCAGGTCAATGAGTTCTAGAAAATTCCACAGATCAGATCAGTCCAGTCACAAAGAAGATTCTCTAAGTACTGGGATCTGATGCCTTGCTGTGTACAACATCCATCATAACTTTCATTCATTCGCACCGTGTCCACAATTGTGGACACAGTGTTATAGTGATAGTGCTCCGAAAAAAAAAATCTGAAACTCCTTTGCATAGAATAAAAAAACATTCACACATTCATTTCTAAATTTCTTTAGTCACAGNGATCAGTCACAAAGAAGATTCTCTAAGTACTGGGATCTGATGCCTTGCTGTGTACAACATCCATCATAACTTTCATTCATTCGCACCGTGTCCACAATTGTGGACACAGTGTTATAGTGATAGTGCTCCGAAAAAAAAATCTGAAACTCCTTTGCATAGAATAAAAAAACATTCACACATTCATTTCTAAATTTCTTTAGTCACAGTGTCCACAGTTTCAGATTTTTTTTTTCGGAGCACTATCACTGGAAAAGTTCACCTGCACATGTTAAAGTTATAGGCGTGGCCCTAGCAAAAGTGCAACTTCTTTGCCGTTAATTTTTTTTACGAAAGAATAGGACACCTCTGCATTTTCGCACGGTGTTTCGAGATGAAACGGAGGCGAGACTTTTTACTGTAAACGCCACTAGTGCTGGCGGTTCGCCTCCCAAATGCCCCAGCCGATATTAGTGACGGCCCGGCTGCGTACTAACCGTTACAAAAATATTCGGCGCGCTCGGCAAACGCGCAACTAATTTTACTGACACTAATGTTTTTAGCATGGCAACAGGCAGCGACAGGCTGCGCGCGCACGTACCTCTCATTTCGCCGGTTGCATCTATAGACTAAAGATGAGGTAGACCACTTATTCTTCTGCGCATGTGCCCAACATTGACCTACCCCAAAGGAACACAACTGTCAAAGTCACATGGTCAACAGTGATGTACGTGTTTGTTTATATCTTAATTTTTAAATGACTAGCACTATTATATTAATATAATACTTTTACCAATTTGAATTCAATGAAACTGCATTACAAATTGGTTAGAGGAAGAATAAAAACATCCCAAAAGCACTTGTTTACTAAACAGTGTTCTAACCTCAAATACAATCCACGCCGTTTTTGCTAGCCGTATTGTCAGAAAAGCAGCTCAGTGTTGGGACACGGTGATTGGTTGTGCGCAGCCAGCGAGATCTGTCTACCTCACCTTTAGTGTATGGTCGCACCCCGCTCCCTGTAAATTCCCCCGCCAGTAGTTGTGGCGCTAACAGAAGTGACACCGTGGGATTTGTTTTTCGACGGCGGGGAACGTGCGACGGGGGTTACGTCAACACCGACGGCGCAAGTGAGAAAAGAAAGTGCGGGCGGAGTTAAGTGTAGGGAAGGTGCGCGCGCCGGGACAATGGGCGATTACATGCTGCTTGTGCTCGTCTTGGAGGCAGGCGGGCGTGTGCACAGTCGGGCCTTCCGTAACAGCGCCTTTCGCAGCAAGGCAGTCCTCGTGACCGCGCAGTCACAGCCGCTTATAGCAGAACCGGTCCGTGACGTCGTAGCGGTGCAGCAGCGGCGCCGCCAGAGGAGCGCGTCGGTACCGTTACCGTCGGCTCGCAGACAAGCCGGAGATGCACGGCGTGTTCTTGAGTCCGTGTGAGAAATGCCTGTTGGCAGGGAGAGCCCAACACTCTCAAGAGAACACAAGATCCTTCTCCCTCTCCCACCACCCACTTTTTTCTAATCGACGCGGCAGCTTCGTGGTCGTGCAGTCAGTTTGGATGAAACCTGTACAAGTGGATTGCATGCAAACTGAAGGCTTTTTCCAACTACTTTTAACCAGTAATAAGAGTTTACACAAACAGCGAAACCACACGTCTACCCTGTTCAACTCTCCATCCCTCCTTCCCATCACGCCCTCATTCAGGTAAATAATAATAATGGCGTGTGGGGAGTGCACCCAGGGCAAGGCAACACCCACCGAGTGACGGTCTTTCCAGCTGGGACCCGTAGGTGACCGTTATCCCCGAGCATGACAGAAATGAAAACCCCTAGAATGGAGCGGCGCTGGAATTCAGGTGACTCAACACATGTCGTACTGAAGCTGACTACAGTGCTCACTCACGAGGTCTTGAGATGAGTTGTAGAGCAGTACTCTGTGTCGGAAACCGTCAAAGGGGCAGCTAGGAACATGCATCCGAGAATAATTCTTGATAATCCTTGTAGATGCCCTTGAAATCTGTAAAATAAGTAGTAAAATTCCTACAGATTTATGGCCCGAAGGCCGGCACACACACTATCCTCCCGCACTGCAACTTGTTACGAACTAGCTTTTCAGCCAATTCGTAACAATGGCTAAATACCCGGCGCCTCCACCATTGTTACGAACTAGCTTTTCAGCCAGTTCGTACTCGAAAGTATGAGAGAATGCTGGGGGCGTAACTCAAATAATGACTCGTTAATTCGGTAGTGCAAAACAGTATCTGATGAATTTATTACAATTTACGGTTATACAATTATTATTTATATTAGCATTGACCGGGGGAGCTTTACATTGAATTTAATATTATGTTTATTGTTACTTCACTCACGCCATTTTAAATAACCCTAACCGGAACGTCATCACCTTGTTAATGTTGCCGGAGGCTGAATCTAGGAGACGGTTAGCGACGGCCGGACACCCATCTTCCTGGTCTGCTTGGCTGGTCGGGTCGCCCAAAGGACTAATGATGAATGACGACGACGAGACGGTTAACGACGGCCTATATCAAGCGCGTGGTTCTGCGGCCGCGCTCAGTGACCGGTGGAGGGGATTTCTGCAACTGTCGACGACCAAATGGTGGCGTTGCAATCCCGCTCGTTTATGTTTGAAGGTGTGATCAGGCAAGCCGTTCAGCTAAGGCCTGACCACACCGTAACATCTCCCCCAATGTTCACTAGCGAGATGCCCTCATCTCGCCCTAGAGTCCGTGTGGATTATGTAGATGACTGGGAGTTGCGGGGTTCATGTTGTGGCAGCAGGAATATGGATCGGGTTGAAGTCCTCTTCGCTACGGTAGGAAACATTTTTGACAGGATTTAAAACAGACGGATAATTTAGGTATAAGGAACTGCCAGATGCCTTCGTGCAGTCCTTGGGCAAGGTGGGTCGGTCAAACGCTGGGCGGTGTGTTCACAGCGGCCTTGCGCGCCTTGCACTTGTATTTCCGCTGGGTGTGCAGATCGTCTTCCACGCGAGCACGGCAGTCGCCTCGCAGGCGGTTCGCGAACGCGTCAGCCTTTCTTAAGTTCGTGAGTCTCTATACCCTACTTGGCGTGGCTCGTTACAACAATGAGATTTTAAAAAAACATTTAGCAATGAAAAGAATTTAAATTTTATAAGTTAACTGCTCTCCCCGTTACAATTATTGTGTGTTGTTTGTACAGAAACTACACTTGCTGGAAATAAATACACGTTACAGCACTGTCCTAAAAATACTGAGGTGTTTAGATACTATTACATACTAAACGGTACGTGACGTCACTGGGTTAGGACACTGATGGGATGGTATCGAAACGTAGAATAGTAATAAATTAATAAATTAACAATGTAAAAAGAAAAGAAATGTTGCAGCTGCTTTTTAACTACGTTTCAATACTTAAGAGGGAAGGAGCGAAGGGTATACTTATACTAGCAATGTTACGACATGTGTTTTAAATTATACTAATAGTATTAAAAACATAAAAAAAAATTTCCACAGAAATGTGGTCTTTTTACCATACAATGTTACAGTAATAATAATATAATGATATCTAAATTTTACAAACAAAATTAAAATCGTCATTACTAGCAATGTCAAAATTTACTTCTTAATGACATCATTTTTGTCTACTATGGCCATTCTTCAATGTGATACGTATTTGCAAGACATGTAGATAATAAAATTAAAAGTAATTCAGTAGACAATATTTGAAAAATGTGTACTTAATTGTTACAATCATTACAATATATATTGTTTTATTCTAGGTGCACGTAATATGTGTGGTTGTAGAAATGAAAAATTATTTTTTTTTTCTTTCTTCAGATTGACACCTACTGGAGGCCTCCTGTGAGTTATAATATTAAATATTTATTGATGATTCGTGTTGTGTTGGAACTTTTGAGTAAAGTAAAGTTTATGTACGTGTTAGGTACCTGCAGGGTGCAGTGTGAGTGGTGTATGTAAAATACGTGAACCGCTGGTTACCTGTATATAAATTTTTACGTATGACTCGCGAGCTGGGTGAAGCGGTAGTGTTGACAGCTGTGAGCGCGGTGTTGAGGTTGTTGCGCGTGACGTCAGGACTGGTGTCACGTGGGCGGTGCGTGCGCCGACCTCCGTAGGAAATTTGGTTGAGAGGGGTGTGACATCACTGCTGGTTGCTGTGGAACATGAAGCTTGCGGTACCGTTGTTCTGAAACTTACAATGAAATGTATTAGCAGAATGCCTGCACAGTTTGTCAAAACATCTTATAAAAAAAATTTTCTTTAAATAAATAATTTATGCGACTTATGGTTATTGACATTATATTGGTAATTTAATTCTGGGTTATATTATATTTACTTGGGTGTGGCGTAGGGTGGGGTGTCCGACCTTAGAAGTTTATGTATTTAAACGCGCGTTAAAGTTCATTTATTTTTAAACTGTCGTCAAGTGATCTCTCGGGCGGTATATGAATACTAACTGGTGTTACAACTTTATGGTTACGTTACGCTTGTAAATCTAGTTCTTAGTTAATGCCTATTTTCATACAAGTAATTTTTTTTCTCTTCTGAAAATAAATTATTTTAGTTAGCTGTGTGCGCGGATAAACTCATAATTATTAAAATGTTAATATTTACGCTGGACATCAACACTTAGCCTAATTATTATATAATTACATTGATTAATAAAAAGTTAGGGTTGGAATGAAAAGTAGCAGAACGCATAGCATGTTAACAAAAACCGAGGGACATAAGTAAAACATAACGACACTTATTATGCAAATAGAATATAGTTGAGAGGAAAAAGAACATATATGAGTAATTAAAGACAGAATAATTACACTTCTACTTTAACACAAAGGGTTGGCATACAGGGGTTGGGGAAATCTGCACTCATGACTTACTCCCTGGAGGTCAGAAACGAAAGTACCCTCGTGGTATACTTTCAAAGTACTGTGTCTTAAAGAGAAGATCACAGCAAAATCCAATTGCGCCCCTACTGCCTGACCTCTGTCAAGGCTAGTAGAGCACAGAAAAATAGGCCGCTCTGGTCGGGTCACAACTCCGCCAGAGGCCCAAAGATTGCTCCGCGTCTCACGCGAAACGAAAGATTTGACCTCCTGAGTAAGTACTCCTTACAATTGGGTGGATGTGGGTAAACCATGAACGGACAAACACAGTCGAAGTGGGTGCGTCTCAAGCACTATTCCCATTTCGTTAAATACCCTTAACATTGCACACAATTAATCCATCTCACGTCAGGTTTAGCAGTCTGCGCATCAAACAATACAGTATGACTGGCATGGCGTGTCGCTAGCACGTCCGGAAGCCACGAGGATTGGCTAAGTCCTCGGATAACAGAAATGCGTAAACCCATCGGTATTCATTCTCCCCGTTTCCTTATAGCACAGGTTTGTGGGAAATACGTGAAAATATTTATAGTATGAGAAACTTAAAACTAAAATATTAAACTTAAGTTTAAAGGCGGGTGTGGCGGAAAGAAAACTGCGTGGCGTGCTTTTGCACGCTGCTTCGCAACACTGCGGCGCTCGAGCCGTGAGGAAGCGCTGACGAGGGAATGTGCCATCTCGGCACTTTGGTCAAGTCAACGACATATCGTCCTTCCGGTTGGCAACTCGTACCGCAATACGGGCTTTCTATCAGCGTACAAAAATTGTCATACTTAACTTGCATACCTTATTCCTAAGAATGATATGAGAAGTTTCTTAAATATATAGCATGTATACTGAGAGGAAAGTTGAATAAAATATATTTTTATCTTATCTGCATACAGTAATGGCGAACTACGTACAATATGGTGTACTGCATGGAGTTTATTAAAATTAGCATGAGTTGAAAGTTACTGTACTGAAAATGCTTACAGGATTACGATTACATTTACAGTAATAGTTAAATTTAAAATAACAATATCCAGCGCACACAGGCAATTTACATTTTAATTTATATTACTAGCTTGGTATAGCTGAGAAAAATTGTTTACACGTGAATATAGCAACTAGGGACGTGCGGTTTACACGGAATTTCTTTACATTTTAATAACGTTTGTTAATTAGGTTTCAGCTTTGTATGTTTAGATATGGGGCCGTAAAAGGTAAATTAATATTTAAACCTAAGGCATTTTAAAAGTAGACATTATGACATTATTTAAATTGGACTGCCACTTTAAAGTTTTAAGGTTAAAAGCGTACGTGGCTGAAAGTTTGCTATTATTATTACGGAAACTAGCGTGGGTGGGTGGGGAATTTATTAAATGGGGGTGGATGGTAGAGAAGCTGATGCAAGGCAGCGAGAGGGTAGGGAGGAACCAAGCCTCCACCATTGTTACGAACTAGCTTTTCAGCCAATTCGTAACAATGGCTAAATACCCGGCGCCTCCACCATTGTTACGAACTAGCTTTTCAGCCAATTCGTACATGAAAGATTATGAGAGAATGCTGGGGGCGTAACTCAAATAATGACTCGTTAATTCGGTAGTGCAAAACAGTATCTGATGAATTTATTACAATTTACGGTTATACAATTATTATTTATATTAGCATTGACCGGGGGAGCTTTACATTGAATTTAATATTATGTTTATTGTTACTTCACTCACGCCATTTTAAATAACCCTAACCGGAACGTCATCACCTTGTTTATGTTGCCGGAGGCTGATTCTAGGAGACGGTTAGCGACGGCCGGACACCCATCTTCCTGGTCTGCTTGGCTGGTAGGGTCGCCCAAAGGTCTAATGATGAATGACGACGACGAGACGGTTAACGACGGCCTATATCAAGCGCGCGGTTCGGCGGCCGCGCTCAGTGACCGGTGGAGGGGATTTCTGCAACTGTCGACGACCAAATGGTGGCGTTGCAATCCCGCTCGTTTATGTTTGAAGGTGTGATCAGGCAAGCCGTTCAGCTAAGGCCTGACCACACCGTAACAAACTGTACTCAAATGAGTAAGACAATGCACGACACTTTCTCCTTTTCTTTCTTCAGGACATTCACTTTTCTTTAGTGCCTTTACTTGGTATTCTACTCCTTTAGTGCCTTTACTTGGTATTCTACGGGTTTTCTCAGTAAAACCTGCCGTCCTCGCCAATCATATTTGGCCCTTTTACCCGAATAGCCCTTAAGGGATCATCGAAACTTTGCTATTCTCACCCCTGATCATACTCTTCTAATGTTTTTCCTATTTTATTGGCGAACTAATTATAGCTTGTGTAATAAATAGTCCAATAGTAAGTAAAGGCCTTTTTTCTCAGCAACTCCTTGCAGCCAATCTTTTATCTTCTGTCTTCAAACAGTCCATAATTACATGCTGCATCATAGCATCAACACCACAGACATCACAATGGTGAACGCACCAACCAAAGTCTGTGAAGCTTTGCTTTGAAGTGCCTGTGACCAGTTTAGAGTTGAGTATTGTAGTGATTTAAGTTGATACACTTCACCTTCGGCCTTGACTTGATGTCCGGCATCTGCTCATGCATCACTCTTCCTTTTCACTAGAAGTGCATGCTTCTTGCCACTTCAATAGAACTTCATCCAACACTTCCTGCTTTTCCTCCTTCGACAGTCTTCCAGCCTCTGCCCTCTCCGCCGCGATGCCTCAATACCTCACATATAGATCAACAGGCAGCACACCAGTCAAGACTGGGAGCGACTCAATGACTACTGTCCTGTATGCTTTGGTAACGGTCAGCAATGCCGCCCTCGGAGCACTCATGAGCTTCCTTTTATGCCACACAAGCTCAGATCTGTAGTACCACAAAATTGGCCAATACGAAATAATCGCCTCAAACACAGCTCTATGAATGATCCATAATGTTTTGTAGTTGAGGCACCAGCTTCATTTCACGATTATTTTAATTTCTGGAATACCATCACTGCCTTCCTAGAAACACATTCAATGTGCGTAAAGAGGCTCATCTTATCATCCATGATGACTACCCGGAACTTAAATTCGTTCATATATTCTACCGAGTCCCCATTGAAATGCACAGTTGGCAGTCTGTGCGGTTTGCTTTTAAACAGCATGGTCTTGATCCTTTCTGTGGAAAACTTTAACTTGACCTTTTTGCGACCAAGACTAGACCTTCTCCTTTATTTCTGCTGCTTTCTCTTCTAGATTTCTTGTAGCATCTCCTGTTATCAGGATAAGCTCATCGTCTGCATATCCGAAGGCTACGCACCCCGGAAGGAGACCCAGTTCCAAAAATCCAAGAAAGAGGACATCCATTGGATTGGTCCAAGAACTCACCCTTGAGGACATCCCTTTTGCTAATCTCTCCTGAACTTGCACTGATTTCGCCACATAGATGCTCCATCTGTCTGCAAAGAAGTTCAAGATTACCTTGTAGATGTTTGCTGGACATTTCTGGTTTACTTTGTACATCACCTCCGGCCACCAGGCATTGTAAAACACACCAGCTACACAAGGAACACTCCCAATACATACTTCGCCGTACTTTCTCTTCCACACTGCATGACATACAAGCGAAGTCCGTCCCCATGACTTTACGAATGCCCTGTTGTGTTTCATGGAGTGTTCCTTCGGCTTCCAATGTCATTATCAGTCGTATGTTAATAATATTTCCATATACATTGCCTAACACCGGAAGCAACGTTAGGGTTCTGTAGGATCTTTGATCGTTCGGATCTTTATTTCTTACCTTGTACAAGATCCGTAGGCTTCCTCTCTTTCAAGGAGCAGGAAAAAACACTGGTTTTTGGACAGTCATTGTATAGCCTCAACAGTTTATTCTTGAATCTGGAGTAGCTTCTTTTAATACTTTCAGCACCAAAGCCATCTTATCCTGGTTATTTCCCATTCTTCATTTGATACACCATGCTTGTACCACCATACTCTCCCAAATCTAATCCTGAGTGAGTGAGTGAAGAGATTTGGGTGGCTCTTAACAGTGAGGTCTTGAGAGCCGATGAGGGTGATTGAGGTGAGTATGGAGTGGCGCCAGAATAAAAGGGCGGGGGAAACGGGAGATCCCCGAGAAAACCCGCTGACCAGCGGCATCGTCAGGCACGATTACCACGTGCGAAAGTCCGGTGACCCGGCCTGGGATTGAACCCAGTTCGCTTTGGTGGCAGGCGAGCAGGCTAACCACTCAGCCACCACGGCCCCTCAAATCTAATTCTGGTGCATTAGCTACTTCCGGGTACCGGGTACTCTCGCATTTTTTCCCTTTGTCGCGTGCTCCTTCCCCTCTCTAGCCTAAGTCATCAGGCAGAAGTTCGTGAAACAGATTTTCCATAGATCTTAGATCAGTGGTAGTTTCTCCATTTATCCTTATGCGTTGTGGAGGAGTGGCCTTCTTAACCTTGTTTGAGGCCAATTTATATACCAATCCAAATGGATCCTCATTGCCAATCTGGGCAACGAATTATGTCCAAGAATTCCGTTTTCTTAGATCGGACCCTGTTGAAGTAAGTTTATTTTATGCTCGTTCAAGTTGCTCTTTTTCCTGTGCTATTAACGTTCCTACAGTCGTATATCAAAGAACACAGATGCGAAACAGCCAATTATTCCGCGAACTCCAGCAGCGCACGTCAGCCAAACGGCGTCATTGGCCAGCAACATATCAGAACTCCATTTCCCAATCGGCAACTGGTAACTTACTCGCTAGCCGACAGCCCAGCCAATTGGTAACCTTTCGCAGCATGCTGTAACCAGTCGGACGCAATGCCCGCTCCCAGAGCCTCGTACAGCCAATCATAAGTTGGATACGCTCACATCAAACGAATCGCCTCATCATTTCACATCTGTATACTTACCTGTTCTGTGGTTGTACCCCCTTGGAACAACCCTGACATTGCCACAACTCAGGCTGCGCTCTTTAACATTAACTTTTTAACATGTGATCAAATCAGGTAGCATGTTTGTCGTTAGGAGGTTGGCATTTCCCGTGACCAAGTTTCCCGTGTCCCACTTGCCCGTGGTCACGTCGTTCCAGGAAATCCCGGTAAATAATCCGCGCACGCCATCTCAGGGTGGGTCGGAAGTCGCTGACGCAAGCCACGGCCCGTGAAGCGACTGCGAGAGCACGTCCCGTGTCGCCAATAGCGAGCCCGTCCGTGCCACATTCCACCTCGCGGGCACGACGAGAACAAACAGTGCGTGCCCCGAGGCCGAGTGACGACTGTTGCGTGTCCGCGCCGGTTCTTGCCGTCATTCCTTAACGAAATAACTGCCGGAGTTGGCATGTTTAGGGCACGTCGCAGATCGTTATGAGTGCAGCCCGACAGGAATTTCTTTTTCTTGTCCGATGCCTAAATACGTTGTAGCTCTACCCAAGCACGATCATCGGACGCCTCNGCGTGCCCCGAGGCCGAGTGACGACTGTTGCGTGTCCGCGCCGGTTCTTGCCGTCATTCCTTAACGAAATAACTGCCGGAGTTGGCATGTTTAGGGCACGTCGCAGATCGTTATGAGTGCAGCCCGACAGGAATTTCTTTTTCTTGTCCGATGCCTAAATACGTTGTAGCTCTACCCAAGCACGATCATCGGACGCCTCGTGTGTCTACGCGCAAGACACTGGAATGGCTGGCTACTATTGCCTATTCGCTGTTTCTTCACACTTTTTGAATCAAACCTTTGAAAAAACACGGCATGTATGACGTGTTTGTATGTTTCCTAAANTCGTGTGTCTACGCGCAAGACACTGGAATGGCTGGCTACTATTGCCTATTCGCTGTTTCTTCACACTTTTTGAATCATGTATGACGTGTTTGTATGTTTCCTAAATATGCCACATCACAAGCGTTTTATAATGGTTTTAACATAAAAGTACTTTTTTTTTGGATAAATTTAACTTTCGTTTATATTTTAACCATAATTTATATATTTTTTAATTTATAACTAACATGAATAAAGACACTGACAAAATATTTGTTTGTAATGCCTAGTAAAAAATAGTTCCTGTGCAAAATATTATTACACTGAGAGCGTACGAATGCGGTGCGTTGGCCATCTGGTGTAATTTTTCTAAGTTTTGTTTATATGAGGCGGAGGAATATCCTGAAAGTAGAACTTTAGCAGGGCATCAGAAAACTTGGAAGTGACCGTAAATGGAGTATAGTTTACATTTACAAGGCACTGGAGGAATCGCCAGTCTATCACCGTCATCCTTTCGGAAGCTAGGCGTGGCTTTACATAGCACAAAGAATTACAATAAATGGTAACGTTTACGGTTTTCGCAAATTTCCCTTGTTACGTACTATGTTTAGTAATTCCGTAGTTAAGGAATGAAATTGAGGCTTTACCTGCACCCATAACTGTATACATTTTATCCTGATTCTTGTCGGAAGAAAAATTTGACTGTATGGTTAAACGTCTTCGCATTAGAAGGGATTTTGCTTTCTGCCAACATTTTGTGGCAATAAAACTTAAGTATTACATACCGAAATACATTGAAGAATCCCTGAAACCAGAATGAACTGATTTTAGTGTGTATATTTCTATGCGAGATTGAAAAAAAAAAATAAATAATGAGTTAATCTTTATTACTGTTACAGATGCAACAAAAACAAGGGAAACACATCGTGGACTTAAAACGTTTTTAGAAGATAAAGCCTATGCCCTGTCAGCTATCGTTGTCAAGTATTTGAGCTGAAAAGGAAGATACGGTGAAACAAAAATACATTCCATTTAGAGTAGCCTTAGAGAAAGTTCCAGTGGACACTGCACTCGACTGTGCAACATGCTAAACTCATTCGAAAAATAGTACATCAACCGCCAAAATTGTCAGAAAAGTACGATTTATACTGCGTGTAAAAGAAGGATGCATATATGTTGTAACACTGTAAAATATTTTACTACAATTTATATGTTGCTAAAAAAAAAAAACCTTCATCAAGCAAGACCGTTTTAATAATTGTCATGGTTGTATGTAGAAAAATATAATAATGTTTATAAATATTTTTAATAATTTATTGTATAGACATCCATTAAATATATTACAGTTATTTGTATAACTGAAATAAAGATACATAAATTCGGTTCTTTAAAAATATTTTTTAACATTAATATCAATATTTTCTTACATACAATTAATTCTCTAGTCTGATCTCAGCCTTATGTAATTCCACCAAGTTGTTACGCACACTCCTGAATATCTGAAACTCTACGCCGTGCCGCCAGAGTGCAGCTGTTGCAGTGTGAATCTCGTTGTTTCGTTTGTTGCTCGCGGACAGCGCGACTTGGCGAGTTCTGTGTCGGTATTCCGCGAGGAGCCCCTGCTCCCCCTCCGACGTTCCGACCGGCGGCGTTGCGAAAGTGTTTCCCTCTGCCGCCGAGGCCGCGGCCGGCCTGCTGTGTTATGCTAATGGCGGCTGTGTGCCGTGGCGGGCAGGCAAGTGTCATCACTATATATAGACCAGCAGCCCGGTTTTGCCATATGCGGTCGGCGGCGTGGGTAGTCCCCTCTCTTCAAGCCGCCGCCTTGTACGGCCGAGACTCTCCTCCCCCGTCGCTCAGCGCAGCGGGTACCTGACACTTCGCCTCAAATAAGGCTAAATATTTTTAGGCTAAGTGACTTCAGGCCAAATATGTTTAGGGCTAAGTGACTTCAGGCCAAATGTGCTTAGTCCAAGTGACTTTACACAAAATAATTTCAAACCAAGTGACTTTAAGCCAATTTAGTTTAGGTTAAATATTTTAGGTCAAGTGACTTCAGGCAAAATATTTTAGGCCAAATAATTTAGGGCTAAGTGACTAGAATAACAAATTTTAAGCCAAATAATTTTAGGCCAGGTGATTTTAAGCCAATTCATTTTTGGCCAGGTGACTATAGGCCAAATAATTTTAAACCAAATAACTTAAAGCCATTTATTGTTACCAAATAATTTTATACCATGCTACTTTATGCCAAATAGTTTTTATCCAAGTGACTAAGCCAAATATTTTTAACCAAGTGACTTTAAGCCCAATTAATTTAGGTCAAATGACTGTTCTGAAACTGTTACGCCAAGTAATCACCGAATACCGCTTTACATATATGTAATCATCAAATAACAATTTATACATTTAAAAAAAATGTTAAAAATATGCAAAAAAAATTTATATTCACCTTATATATATATATATATATATATATATATATAATATGGCTGGTTATTTTGTGTTTACATATGTGTCATGCGGTAGCCCATGGCAATAGTTAACTTTGTAAATTTTTTCATCTGTATAACTAGGTATTTGTTACTACGGCTGCAGTAAAACAGAAAAAAAAATTGTATTTGACATCAAATTATTCAAAAAGTATAAAGTGTAAAAAAATTTTCATTTTAGGAAAATTACATTACTTACAATGCTTACAAGTTGAACAATGTTTGGAACAAATATTAAATTAATAATTTTTTGTTATCCAACAACCTTAAGAAATGTAGTATAGACTATTCACGGTAAACAGCACTTCTGAAAGCGCTGCTAAAAATCTATTTGTATGCACATCGTGTATTCTTACACCATATGTAAAATTAACATTGCCACGAACCTGATCATTTTATTCATGCGTCGATCAAGCGAAACTGCAAAATCATTAGTAAAGTAAATATTTTCCAAGTTTGATTATTCTTGCACTTACAGAGCATTGAGTAAAACCAGAAAGCATAATAAATAATGTCAGTATTAACAAATTTTAACCTTTTAATTCAACGTCAGGAAATGGAACTACTTACTTTCCGACATTACCAACTTCACTGCGCGCACGTCACTCAGTTTGCCAGTTAAAATATATGCACATAGAGGCAGCGACATTTTACGAAAGTGCTCAATTAACCACGAACAACCTTCAGCGATTTCTGATATAATTGCTCCTAAATCTTTCAGTTAGGACAGTCTATACATTGGACGTTGCATAGGAAGTATACTTAATGATGCACATCGTACACAGCAGAGAACAGAGACCAACAAGGAAGCCACACGCGTGTTGGGAGAAATCGTTCGTAGTTTAAATATATTCCTCAGTCGCATAAACAGCTGCTGCCAATAACATCAAAGACAACGTTTTTGTTGATTCTGATATATGACAGTGTGTTGTACTCATATTTGGACACGTCCAAAAAAAAAATTGTTCGTTGCAACGCCTGAAATAATGTTACAAGTCGCCAAGGGCATATCCCAGTTCATGAGAGATGGAGGTCTTGACAACAGTTGAAGAGCTAAATTTAATTTCGTAATTTGTTTTAAATTACATAAAAATACACAATGCTGTTATTTACAGCATTAAAATGTATATGTCTACTATTTAACTTGTCCTACCAGTGAGAGTAGTATTTAATGCCAACTTCAATTCTAATTAAAGTCCTTATGAGACCGTGACTTAATCCTCACTTATTATTTACACATATACGATCAATATGTCTTAACATGGAGGTCTTGATAGCCGATGAGGATGAAGTGAGATGGGTATGGAGTAGCGCCGGAATGCAAGGGCGGGGGAAACGGGAGATCTCTGAGAAAACCCGCTTACCAGTGACATGTGAAAATCTGGGAGCAGCCCCGCCGGGAATACAACCCCTGTTCGCCTAGGTGGGAGGCGAGTTGTCTGACCACTACGCCACCGCGGCCCCGCTTCCTAAATGCTTTTCTGGTTCAGACACCACTACAAAATATTCAACCCTTATTGAATAGCATGTTTTCTACCAAAGCTCTGCAACGCACTTCATGTACCAACCTTTTCCCGCCATAGTGGATTATTATTTTTTTTAGATTATGTGCTTAAAAAATGAAGTTCCGAAAGTACCCATATACCCAACTAGATATTGACCTTACAGCGTAGTACAGACAAGACAAGGGAACTGAGATCTCATAATTACGTTAAAATTTTAATTATGCAAAAATTTTTCAAAATCAATATTGTGACATAAATACGAGTTCGTAGTTCAGTCGTTATATCTGCACTGTTGTGTAAGTTCAATAGCTATTGGGGTACAGCGGTGCTTTCAGAATGTTCTTTTTTTTTAAATATAAACAAGCTAGAAAAAACAACCAATATGCTGGGGGAAAGTTAACTGTAAACCTTTGATTGCCTGTATCGAATGCAGTGGGCATGTTGCAGAAGAAGGAAATTAATGTTAAGAGCTGTACACAGCTAGGATCGTAGCCCAGTGCAGTCAGCTTCTTCCATTTAGGTAATGTGATTTGTGGACATTTCTACAGCTCTGGTTTGCGAGTGATTTTCCCATTGTCTCTTAAGCACCAAGCACGTATTTCGTTAGTGGAGTGAATCAAGTAAATGTTAAATCGGGATAAGTACAGCACGAACCCAAATATAACCTGCTTTCCAACACTTGAAACCATATATTACGTGGGGATGTAAGAGTTAAAAATCATTTCGGAAGGGAAAAAAAGAATACCACGTGCAGGCCTGTCTTCGCCTGGACTGCTGCTGTATGCGAGTGGAATGCCAGCGTTAGCTTCTGTTCAGTCGGGGCGATGGCTGTCTTCAATTCTGCCTACAGCCGCAGTGATGGATGTGACCATCGCCGACCACGCAAGACGTGCAGCTGGGCGCTGCCCACTCCAGTGCCGGCTCCAGGCAGGAAGTGCCTCGGCAGAAAATTCCAGTGCTGGTACGAGTGAGCGCTGTGCACAGTTGCATGTAGTCTACTATAAGCGAAACTTGGACTTAAATGCTAATTTTTTGACAATTTGGGATAGTAGCAGAGAACTTTCAATGTAATAGTAATAACAATAATAATAATGATTTGCAAACCGAGTATGGGTGCCCATCTTTGACCAATTTGAAGTTGATGCACAGAAACCTGGGCGATAGTTGTACCACATGCGAGCAGGATTGAAAATGTCCTCTTCCGAGAAGAGGATTTTGGACGATGAGTATTGCCCTTTTTGTTTCCTAATGCTGGTGATATTTCGAGGTGAATAAAGCTACAACAAGGTAAGTTTAGTGCTCAGAATTTAATGGGTTAGTAATCTTTCGTTCGTATCTTTAATTTAAAGGAACCATTTCTTTTTTTTCTCGTGACTCATTGTGCAAACTCCATTTTATAAGAAACAAGGCATTCTGCCTAGGACATGTCCAATCCTGCTCGCATATGGTACAACTATGGTCCAGGTTTCTGTGCATAACTTAAAAAAAATTTTCAGACAGGCACCCATACTTGGTTTGCAAATTATTATTATTATTACAGTAATAATAATAATAATGTAGTTGCCTTGGAATAAATTACGTTGCAACAAGTAGAGGTTTATTGTGCGTACTGAGTCTGACGTTAAGAAAATAAGTCCATTAGTGAGTGTACTCTCTGTAAACAAGGAAGGACCACTTCTCGTTTGTGCCTGCCCAAGTCCAGCTTGTCATGTGTAATGCCAAAGTATTTGCCAAGCAACAGTAACCTTAGACTAGAAATGGAATGTGAATAGGCAGTGGTTCGCTGCTGGTTGTCATATAGAAACAAATACAATAAGATCGCATTTCTATTATACTGTTGGCTACTACGATACTGTAATAATAGTTCAGATAATCATTTACCCCCCATTGCAAGAAACATTCAAACATCATGCCCGTATAGTGTTGTTCAAAAACATAGTGTTCGTCCCTTGCAGTCACTGTGGACACGTTGCACGCTAATGATGTTTATGATCGGTGCTGTACACAGCAACGCACCAGTGCCTAGTCTTCTTTCTCGCTAATCTTATCCGTGGAATTTTCTACACATCGTTGACATGAATGGTTAATGCCAATATCATTGAGCAAGCAGCACTTTGTCGACTGAAATTCAGAAATTGTGTGACCAAGCGGGTCAAGTGCGTGGTCGTATACTCGAATACATAAAAAGGTGCTGGTCAAAAATATTTGTAGTTTGTTGTGGAAGAAGGGAATCTGTGGTTTAATAGTAATGTAACACTAGCGGTTTAACTAGAATTATTCGTTTACAAGGCCCCCCTGCCTCCCCCCGTCAGGCCAAATAATATATGGTCACAGATATTCATTCCTGTGTTAATGCTTACTCATTTTTAGTGATAGTCTGAAAGTAAAACATTATAACATAGTCGTTTTGGGAGCTGCAATCTCCTTACACCCCCCCCCTTCTACTATCCTCGGCAGGCCATCAAAGTTGCCGCATTTTAAGGGTGCTGGTCATCGGAAAATGCATTATTTTATATTTGTACGAATTGCTGTTCAGTTTTTAGGCATTACTTACTAGCGCTATTTCTTCGCACAAAAAAAAATTCCCGGCATATTTTTTTGCACAATGGCGTTTCAAAATCTTAACTTTAGTGTTTGTGTGACGTACCTACAAATAAAAACTAACTAACTTACCTATATGAGATTCCACATTGTAATAAGATATCATGAGTAACTTTAATGACTTTTTTTTAAAACACGCTTTGAAATGTTTTTGCAATTTAAAAAAAATAAAAAAGGACATTTTTTAATGTTTTTAATTTGTTAGGATCTATGATTTTTGGTAACATAAGTTTGGCTAACCATACCTTAAAATTAATTAATACATCACCTCTCAGTCACACTTGTTAAATTTTCTGTAAATGATTTCGTTTTTATTTTAATCGTACTTCCAAAAAACAGTAAAATTGTGATTTTTACATGCCATAAAATAAACATTACCGTGCCCTCCAACACTTNATCGTACTTCCAAAAAACAGTAAAATTGTGATTTTTACATGCCATAAAATAAACATTACCGTGCCCTCCAACACTTGTGTTAGATAATAAGCACCAGGCTTAATTAAGTCATTGCAAAGGCTTGCCGAATCATTTTTGTAAGTCGACCGNTTTGTGTTAGATAATAAGCACCAGGCTTAATTAAGTCATTGCAAAGGCTTGCCGAATCATTTTTGTAAGTCGACCGTTTCATCTGTACGTTGAGGTATTCTTATGCCATTCGTAATTCTGTGTCCGATTTTTATGGCAAAGGTATAAATTAAGTGTGCATGTGTTAGCTAGTCAAAACAGTATCTATAATGACCACTTGATATTTGCAAGTAGTGAATTAAACAATTTGGTAACATCTTTAATACCTAAGTTTTGAATATAAGTCTAGATCGTGAACTTTTGAAGTCAGTCACAATTTTGTTTATAAGATCCTGTCTGATGTGTACGCTATGCGTACTTTCGATAGAACAGATGACTGCCGTTGTAAACAGTGCAGTTATTGTTGGGTGGAAAGGAGGGGGGAGGGGTCGAGCCCTGAACGTGATTAAAAGTTGACACCGTGACAAAAATAAATTGGAAAATTTTGTAATCAGGTGTGAAGTCTAGCGTGACCTTGAGCAGGGATGCGACACTGAAGAGGAGGAATCAATCCACCAGGCGCTGTTGAAGACCGCGATAAAATCACAGGTGTCCGAGAGTACAGGGTAACGAAATGGCGTGGCTGTTTCTTCGATGCGGGCGTATTCCGTTCTCTGATTGGGCTGGACCGTGTGTGGGGTTACTGCATACCGTGTAATGTTTCCTATTGGCTGGGCTGCCGGCTGATGAGTAGGCTATCAGGCGCTGATTTGTGAACGGCGTTCCGACATTTTGCTACCCAGTGACGCCTATCAGTTGACGTGTGCGGCTCGAGTTCGCAGTATAAGCGGCTGATTTTTTTTTCTAACCGACCATAACATTATAAGAGGAGATTCTGGATATCCTAGGTAGGTACAGACGCCACCCTGGGAACCTGGCGGTCTTCAGATAACCGTGGTTCAACAGGGCATGGCGTGGTCAGCACTTGGATGGGTGACCGACCAAGGTACATAACAACACTAGAGAGGCCCACTAGAGGTTAAGTTGGAGGTGAGGTCACGTCGACCAGGTACTCCGTCCAACCCCTCCAAGACTGGGTCACCAGGCCTCTCTGCTAGTCTTTATCTACCCACTAATAAAGAGCATGGTTTCTAAAGGCTGCTCACGTTAAAGTGAGCACTTTTGAAAGCCTTGCACAATCCGTATACTTCCGCCACATATAAAATTAACCTGGCCTGACCACATTATTCATGCTTCAGTAAAGTAAAAATGTGGAATTATTAGAAAAGTTAATATCTCACGATGCTGCTAATTCATGCACTTATACGGAAAGTTNTAAAGTAAAAATGTGGAATTATTAGAAAAGTTAATATCTCACGATGCTGCTAATTCATGCACTTATACGGAAAGTTAAACAAATAATTTCGGTGTTCTCAAATGTTTCCCTAACACTTTTAATTTAGCGTTAAGACATGGAACTACTTTCTCTCCGTCATTACCGACTTAAGTGGGGCGCATGCCAGTCAGCGTGCCCGTTAAAATATGTATATGCAGGCAGGGGCGGTGACATTTTTCAAAGGTTAATTGATTTCAAGGTGCTCACTTTATCGTGAACAACCTTTACCTATCTGTCTCCTGTAACATTTTCTATTCACGCATGTAACAATTTTGAATTCTTTCTTGTCGATAGGGTTTTAAGGTGTTTATGCAGATTTTTTCCGTTCCTACCTCGGACGCACACTTGACACTTAGATTTAGAGTAGGTTAGAAAAAAAAAAACAAGGTAGGTATGGGAACTTGTAAGTGCGTCTCAGGGCAGCGAGCCCTATACGCCTAGCAATGCAGGAAATATTCTAACTATAGGCTACCCACGGTAAAGTGAGCTCTTTTGAAAGCCCTTTCATTTTGGAATAAGTCAATAAATATATTTTATTTTAGCCTGAGACGTTAACTTTCGTGTGCGGTGGAATATACACACTGTGTTTATTACTTACATGGCAATATTTGTTTTAAAAAGTTGGTTAAAGGATAAATATTGCTGAAAGGAAAAAGTTGAGACCTCGTCAAAAGTGCTCACTTTACCGCGAACAGCCTGTACAAGGGCACATGCTCGCAGCTTTTCTGGGATTGGACAAACATGGCCGCGATTGGAGCCATGGTTATACCTCCCATTCTAACTTGACTTGAACTATGAGGGGGAGGGGATAGACGTAGACACTGGCAAAAAAACCGCTCGGAATAGAAAATAATAGCAAAAGTGCATGCAATTTATGAAGCGGAGGCTTCTACTTGGACAGAGGAAGGGAAAGGGTAACCTTATTAAAGGAAGTTTGGAACAATAGAAGTTAAAGATTAGTCGGAAGGGCTTTCGTNTAAAGTAAAAATGTGGAATTATTAGAAAAGTTAATATCTCACGATGCTGCTAATTCATGCACTTATACGGAAAGTTTCGGTGTTCTCAAATGTTTCCCTAACACTTTTAATTTAGCGTTAAGACATGGAACTACTTTCTCTCCGTCATTACCGACTTAAGTGGGGCGCATGCCAGTCAGCGTGCCCGTTAAAATATGTTTAGGCAGGGGCGGTGACATTTTTCAAAGGTTAATTGATTTCAAGGTGCTCACTTTATCGTGAACAACCTTTACCTATCTGTCTCCTGTAACATTTTCTATTCACGCATGTAACAATTTTGAATTCTTTCTTGTCGATAGGGTTTTAAGGTGTTTATGCAGATTTTTTCCGTTCCTACCTCGGACGCACACTTGACACTTAGATTTAGAGTAGGTTAGAAAAAAAAAAACAAGGTAGGTATGGGAACTTGTAAGTGCGTCTCAGGGCAGCGAGCCCTATACGCCTAGCAATGCAGGAAATATTCTAACTATAGGCTATCCACGGTAAAGTGAGCTCTTTTGAAAGCCCTTTCATTTTGGAATAAGTCAATAAATATATTTTATTTTAGCCTGAGACGTTAACTTTCGTGTGCGGTGGAATATACACACTGTGTTTATTACTTACATGGCAATATTTGTTTTAAAAAGTTGGTTAAAGGATAAATATTGCTGAAAGGAAAAAGTTGAGACCTCGTCAAAAGTGCTCACTTTACCGCGAACAGCCTGTACAAGGGCACATGCTCGCAGCTTTTCTGGGATTGGACAAACATGGCCGCGATTGGAGCCATGGTTATACCTCCCATTCTAACTTGACTTGAACTATGAGGGGGAGGGGATAGACGTAGACACTGGCAAAAAAANACATGGCAATATTTGTTTTAAAAAGTTGGTTAAAGGATAAATATTGCTGAAAGGAAAAAGTTGAGACCTCGTCAAAAGTGCTCACTTTACCGCGAACAGCCTGTACAAGGGCACATGCTCGCAGCTTTTCTGGGATTGGACAAACATGGCCGCGATTGGAGCCATGGTTATACCTCCCATTCTAACTTGACTTGAACTATGAGGGGGAGGGGGTAGACGTAGACACTGGCAAAAAAAACCGCTCGGAATAGAAAATAATAGCAAAAGTGCATGCAATTTATGAAGCGGTGGCTTCTACTTGGACATAGGAAGGGAAAGGGTAACCTTATTAAAGGAAGTTTGGAACAATAGAAGTTAAAGATTAGTCGGAAGGGCTTTCGTTNAGGAAGGGAAAGGGTAACCTTATTAAAGGAAGTTTGGAACAATAGAAGTTAAAGATTAGTCGGAAGGGCTTTCGTTTGTTGCTCACGCTTGTGTTGTTTGTAACCTGATGTTTGTGAGGTGAGCTAGGGGGGAGGGGGATGCGCAACAGAGCACTCCCCCTCCCGCTTCCGAAGTAGACACCAGAAACAAAAAAAGAGGAGAGAAGAAAGAAGGGGTTGGAGACTCCCGTGTTCTCAATTACACTGTGATGAATATTTCGGTAATGCTGTTGGATGTTTAGGCGTGGAGGATGGGGTCCAAACTCGGTCAGTCAGTGCAGCATCACTCTGCTACGGAGTACATAAGACTGCAAAGGCGAAACAGGCGTTCATTCCGCGAACTCCTGCCATGCACGGCAGCGAAATGGCGTCACTGGTTGGCAACATGTCGGAACGGCGCTCGCCAATCAGCGCCTGGCATCATACTTGTGAGCGGACAGCCTAGCCAATAGCGTTCCTCAAACAATACACAGTAGCCAATCAGACACAAGGCTTGTTCCCAGAGCCTCGCGCAGCCAACCAGAAAATGGTTACGTTCGCAGTAAGGCTCGGCTTCACCCCTTTTGCAGAAATTCTTCGCTTTCGCGTCATAATTTCGGATTCATAGTAATTACTGACAATGTACGGTTATAGAAAATTTACATTTTACGAGTTGGTTAATATTGTTGTGCGTAATTGTAATTGCGAGTTATCTGATAGTTCAGGAACGTATTTATATTTTATCAATAAGTTCCTGATTTTTTGCAAGCCTGAAATAACACACAGTTAAAACTAGATACAAAAGTATTAAACAACTAGTAAATTGTCAATTTTCTATGTNGCAAGCCTGAAATAACACACAGTTAAAACTAGATACAAAAGTATTAAACAACTAGTAAATTGTCAATTTTCTATGTACTAGAGTCCCGGAAATTTCGCAGGTTCATTCTACAACAAGCTAGACTTCATAACCCTTTGTATACCCGAGCCTCAGTTAGTTGTTCATTGGATGATGCTCCAGTTTGACCCCAGACCAGGTAGCATTGCATTCCGTCCTCTTTTTCTTGCAGGTTAGGTATTGGCACNGCAAGCCTGAAATAACACACAGTTAAAACTAGATACAAAAGTATTAAACAACTAGTAAATTGTCAATTTTCTATGTTCTAGAGTCCCGGAAATTTCGCAGGTTCATTCTACAACAAGCTAGACTTCATAACCCTTTGTATACCCGAGCCTCAGTTAGTTGTTCATTGGCNACAAGCTAGACTTCATAACCCTTTGTATACCCGAGCCTCAGTTAGTTGTTCATTGGCTGATGCTCCAGTTTGACCCCAGACCAGGTAGCATTGCATTCCGTCCTCTTTTTCTTGCAGGTTAGGTATTGGCACAGATCTGCTCAGGGCGTGGCCTACAAATGCGATCCAATAGAAAAAGAAAGTAAAATATACTTGTGTTTAAATTCTAGTTTACCCTTAAGTGAATTCGCAAAATTTCCGTAACTCTAAACATCTCCAATAATACCCCTGAAACTACTGTAATTATGACACGAAAACGAAGAATTTCTGCAAAAGGGGTGAAGCCGAGCCTTAAAGACAAACCACCACGCCATTCCGTGTCTGTGCACTCGCCTACTCTATGACTCGACCTCGTGCAATATGAGTGGCCGGGGAGTGTTGCAGGAGGCGACGAAGTCAGACGCGGCAGAAGCCACCCCCCTGCACTTATCGCCGGGGCCTCTCGGCCGTGACGACGACGTGCTTGTTTGAGTAATGGCGGGGGAATAAAAGGCGAGCAGTTAGCCTACTGCGCTCTGCCGCGCGTGATGTTATTCGCTAAACAAGTGATTCGCCAACTCGCCAAGGTTCAAGCGTCCATTGTTCGGTTGCATGCGCAGTGGCTCGCGGGCAATGGATGTCCAGGGGTGGGCGGACCTGGCCCCCTTCTCCGGAGTTGAGTTGACAGGGAAATTGACGATAAACATGATTAAAGTGCTGTTCACGATAAAGTAAGCACTTTTGAGATCGACCTTTGGAAAAAGTCACTGCTTCTACCTGCATATATTTTAACGGGCGCACTGAGTGACATGCGCCAAGTTAAGTTGGTAACGATGGACGACAAGTAATTCCATAGTTTAATGTCGAATGAAAAGTGTTAGGCAAACATTTGTGATAGCCTAACTTAAATTAATTCTTTATCTCTCGGTTTTTTAATGTATCTAAGTGTAAGAATTAACAGTTTTGTAAAATATTTACGTGTCTAATAATTTCACAGCTTAACTTGACCGACGCTATAGTGGTCAGCCCCATGGCAATGTTCATTTTGCATATGGTGGAAGTATACGCAGTGTGCGTACAAGTAGATCACAAGCAGGGCTTTCAAAACTGGGAACAGCCTATTATATAAGTTTACAAATTTTTGGAAGCCAATATAGAACAATTAATTCAGGGCAATCTACGTTACAGTTCTTGACAGCTAACAATGTTTATGCCACTCTGATGGGTTTATAACGAGCTATTTCTGATGCTGAAATTTTGTACGCCTAGTTCCGGCGTGGGGTATCGTGCAAAGTAATTCAATCGTGCTGCAAAAGGTTTACTCTGAAAGTTGATGTTTCTATATTGCAGGTTTCGATTGTCTTGTTCAGCATTTATCATGTCTCACGCCCTAACAGTGACATGTTTTCTGTAATCCACTACAGCTTGATCCAAACGGCTCACCCTCCTGTACCTGATCCGACACGGTATAACAGGATACACCATTCTGAGCTTACATAAGTACGTAAGAGCGCACCTCAGATCAGGATTTTTCCAGGCATATAATTGTCACTTCAGACGTGGAGGTGCGCTCTGCCGGCCTTTATTTCAGTACACGTCGATTTGGAGTTAGATCAGGAACTCCATAATTGAGAGCAGTTGAATGCACTCAATAGAAAGAGATAGCCCTAACAGTGACACCTTGAGCGCCGGTGAATGCGATGTTAGGTGAAGAAGAAGCGGAGTGCAAGGACGCGGTAAACGGAAGTACCCTGAGAAAATCCGCCGGCCAACTGTTAACTTCCGCAAAGTTTCCCACACGCGCGAAAATCGGGGTGACCCCGCCGGTATTCGCACCTGATTCGCCAGAGTCGCGGTTTCCTCACACTTTTTTAAACCAAACTTTTAAAAAATCACCCCATGTACGACGTATTTCTTTGTTTTCTTAATGTGCTATATAGACCCTATCACAAGCGTTTTATACTTGTGTTGACACACAACTGCGATATTTTTTTTTGTAAAATTGAAATTTAATTTTTATTTTACCGGTAAATTATAATATATTTAATTTATATATAATGTGAATGAAACCGTTAAAAATTGAGTGTGTTGGTAATTCCTAGTAAGAAATAGTTATTATGCAAAATATTATTACCCTGAGTGCGTACGAATGCGGTGCGTTGTTCCTATGGTGTGATTTTCTAGTCTCTGCTTTAAGCTTTATTTGTATGAGGCGGAGGAGTAGCTTGAAAGAAGAACTATAGCAGGGTTTCAGAAAAGTTGGAAGTAACCGTTGAATGGACTACAGCAGCGGTAACTGCATTCTTAAGGGTGACGTGGGTACGCGTATCGAATGTCTCGTTGCCTTTACGATCAAGGCATTGTACTAACTTGCAGTCTTTCCCTCAGCGACTCGCCTCATACGACTTTTATTGGCGACGTTAATATTTTATGGCGTAATAATAAAATACAAAGGTGTGCTACATGCCTCCGTGCTATGTTTATGTAGTCTACCGGAATTTTCTTACCCAAAATTATCGTGGAAAACTCGCATCAGCCCTTCTCCACTTAAAAAAAATGTTCTTTAGAGAGGGGAATATANGACGTGGGTACGCGTATCGAATGTCTCGTTGCCTTTACGATCAAGGCATTGTACTAACTTGCAGTCTTTCCCTCAGTGACTCGCCTCATACGACTTTTATTGGCGACGTTAATATTTTATGGCGTAATAATAAAATACAAAGGTGTGCTACATGCCTCCGTGCTATGTTTATGTAGTCTACCGGAATTTTCACAACCCAAAATTATCGTGGAAAACTCGCATCAGCCCTTCTCCACTTAAAAAAAATGTTCTTTAGAGAGGGGAATATAANACCCAAAATTATCGTGGAAAACTCGCATCAGCCCTTCTCCACTTAAAAAAAATGTTCTTTAGAGAGGGGAATATAAAAAGGAAGCTAGTATTCAGACGTGGAAAGTTTCTTAAATGTATTTCGCATGCATACACCGCTTAAAAATACTGAAAGGTTTTTAAATGGTAGCCGTACGACTGAAGGTCTGTACTCTGTTTTGGGGCCTGGCCAGATGGCGCCCTCAATTTTGACAGACAAGTCCGTCCTGTTTTTTCGTCGCTGCTTCTGTGCGAACTTGAGCACGTGCAGTAAAACAGCGCTGCTGCTGTCCTAAAAAATATATAACTCTTGTTGCCTTGTGTAAAAAAATAGTATGGCTGACGGCTGCAGTACATAAAACTTCTATTGTGCAGCAGCACATTGCGTAATCGTCCACTACATGTAAAATAACATTGCCACTGANGCAGTACATAAAACTTCTATTGTGCAGCAGCACATTGCGTAATCGTCCACTACATGTAAAATAACATTGCCACTGATCGGATCACTTTATTCATGAATAATTCAACTCAAAATGTGGAATAGTTAGAAAAGTAATTATTTTACAAACTTTGTAATCCTTATACTTATACGAATTAAAAATACAAAGCAAATCAAGTATTTCCAGTATGCACAAATTTTAAAATAACACTTGAAATTCAACGTGAAGATATGGAACTACTTTCCTTCCGTCGCGTCGTTGCCAATTTTACCGGGCGCTTGCCAGTCAGTGTGCCCGTTAAAATATATGCAGGTAAGGACAGTGATATTTNTTCGTTGCCAATTTTACCGGGCGCTTGCCAGTCAGTGTGCCCGTTAAAATATATGCAGGTAAGGACAGTGATATTTTTTCAATGTTGATTTCAAATGTGCTCAGTTTACCGTGAAGAGCCTATAATATTATATTCCCGATAATCGGGTAATTTTGGCTTTTCAAGAGCTGCGGGCATTTGACCGTATATTTCCCTGTAATATGGCAGCAGCGAGATCCACAGATATTATGTCTTTCTTATTAATTGGTAATTAGTAGAGACCCGGAAATTTCGCGGATACATTCGTCAACAAGCCAGACTCCACGATTATTTATGTATTCGGGGCTCAGTTGTTTATTGGCTGTTGCTCCACTTTAACACCCAGACCAGGAAATATGTATTGGCCCGTCTTTTTTTCTTACACTTTAGTTATCGGTTCAAATTCGTTCAGGACGTGGCTTACAAACTGCAGTCAAATTGAAAAGAAAGTAAGTCTAATGTAAACGTGTTCGAAGTTTAGCTTGTCCTCAAATGAACTCGCGAAATCCCCGTGTCTCTAGTAATTAGTAATCGCGTGAACGCGCGAACGTAATTTTTACAAAAATAGTTTTGTTGTTAAAATTCGTTAATAGCATTAAGAAATAATGTATAGTATTCAACAGGGCTTCCTGCATAATGCTGTGACGCAAATAAGCAAGCAAACACAAAAAAAAAGTTATTTTTAATGTGTGGCTGGATTCTTCATTGCCTTTTTATATGTAATGAGCAAATGTAGCACGAAGTAGTGTGTAAGTCACCACGCCTTATTTTAGTGAGAAATGCCTTCTCCTTTTATGTATGCGTGTAGTGGTACTCAGTACCGGCTTGCATGTTAAAATGTAGTTTTTCACATCCATAGGTGTTGTATATCTTATTTCCACTAGTGTGTATTTTTTAATAGTGTGTGTGTAGCATACTACTTGTGTTAATTTAATATACAAGCTTATTCACTGCAGCCGTATCACCCCTTTTTTCTCAGAAACAACACGACACCGGATGTTCGCGATAAAAGTGTGATAACTATACCCTATATAAAGCATCGATTGATAGTAATCCCATTCCCCCGAACATACCGAAGGTAGGGTAAAAGGGGGGGGGGACTTTGAAATTGCAAATGGGAATGTAGGTCGTATAAGGTATCGTTGGATAGATCGTCTAAAAGGAAACGACATTTACTGAGACACCTTTGTTCTGGCGTGCGTACTTTACGCGCAATAAACTTATTAATCTAAGCATATGGTTTGTGATGTGCGTAATTTACGCACAATGAAAATTGATTGCAAACGTAGTTTTCTTACTACAATCAAAAGGAAATCAACGAAACATGTTTTTCTGGCGTGCATACCTAGTGTACGTACAATCAAAAGGACGTCGGGTGTACTGTAAATACCGGTATGTTGTGAGAGAACTACCGTNGCATACCTAGTGTACGTACAATCAAAAGGACGTCGGGTGTACTGTAAATACCGGTATGTTGTGAGAGAACTACCGTAAACTGGGAACTGTCATTCGCCCACAGCACTCTTCATATGTGTTCTAAATGTCGATCAACCTGTATCAGACACGACTCTGCTCTCCTTACATTCGCTGATGCTCGGCGGATCTCAGAACTGATAAGAGATCCACATGCTGCTCTGATTCTGTCTTTCATGTCTTCCCTCGTTTTTGATCGCACACCGTAGATTATGTCTTTAATTCTCCCCCACAAAAAGAAGTCATTTGGGGACAATTTTGGAGAACGTGTTGGCCAAGAAAGTGCTCGAAAAACAGCGAGTCCGAGCAAAGAATGATTCATACAGAAACGTTTGTTGCGAGCGTTCGCGGAATTCATGACAGCCGCGCAAAAACGTGCTTCATGTCCCCAGAGCGTCAGGTGAGAAATTACTGCTACTCTATGTTTCGCCACTCGGAAGACAGACGTCTGTGAGTGGTTGAGAGGTGACGTCACTTACGTAACACGGTTGTCCTTCGTGTATGGCCCGTTAGCACAACGCAGACACGCCGCCATCAGCTCTCCAACACGTTATACTTATCAAGGCTTTGTCTATCAGGTAGGTAGGTAACTGCGACTCGTCATTAATATTTTGTAACATGCTACACTACGGGTGCGGAACAAACAGCTTATACTATTTTAAATTCGTATTATACCTAAGTTAAAACTCGAGTGCTGAAACAGAATTCAGATAGGCCGTCATTTTTAAACTGCCTCGTACTACGACTAATGGCTAAGATGCTATTGACTTCAGCGCGGACGTCGACCTTATTGGTTTATAAAGTATCGTGCTACTGATGGCATCGTACTATCACAGAGAGTGCCTAAAAATACAGAGATGAAACGACCACTTATTTTGCGAACTTCAGCCGCACACGCCAGCAAAATGGCGTCACCAACTAGCAACTCGGCACAAAGTCCTTCCTAGTAATTGTCTAGTGGGGCCGCGGTGGCCGAAATGTTAGACTGTTCGCATTCCACCAAGGCGAACAAAGTCCCCGGCCGGATCACTCCGAATTTTAGCAAGTGAGAATCGGGCTGGACGATGCCGCTGGTCGGCGGGTTTTCTCGGGGATCTCCCGTTTCCCTCGGCCTTGCATTCCGGCGCTGCTCCATTCTCACCTCATTTCACCCTGATCGGCTCTGAATACCTATTTAATAAGTGCCTAGTAACTTAACGGACAAGCCTGAAGTCCAGCCAAAAGGGCATATTTCACAACACGCATCAGCCAATAACAAATAAGGCCCATTCCTAGAGCCTCATACAGGCAATCAGAGAATGGGTACGCTCCCATCAGAGGAACTGCCACGTTAATTTCACTTTTGTGTATTTATCTACTCTGTGGTATTATTTTCACGGTGTTGACCGACGTGACAGCAGTGACGTAAATGAGGATACTGGGGCGAGTTAAGAGGTGCCTCGCCGGGTCGGCAATCCGCACTCGTTGTGCTCAACTCTTTAATTAAGGGTTCGGCCCCCCTTCCCCGGGTCAAAGAGAGCTGCCCCAGAAACGTCTCTTTCAACTCGGCCGGGACAATGCACCAACTGCGGGAATTGGGAAAGAATTACGGCCAAACTGCACGGCGGCGTCACGCCCTGGGCTGCCTTTGTGCCGCTGGCAAATCTTCTCATTTAAACTACTTCACAAACGACGAGCGAAAATTATACCATCGCGGCGTCATTGGAACGCTGCCAACGGTGACGTGTTAGTTTGAAATTTCCTAACTTGGAATACTGTTCTTTTATGTCGACCAGTTAAAATTTTTATACGTTCGAAAATTGGTTTGACATGGTGGCGCGCGCTCGCCAGCCTCTGGTACTAGTAATGACGAGCAATTGTACTGTGGAGCGTATCGTAGGCATGCTGAGTTCTTTCCTATTTTAATGACATAACTATTTGGGTAATTTACCAATAAAGGCTGTTCACGATCAAGTGAGCACTTCTGAAATCAACCTTTGAAAAATTGTATCTGTCACTACCTGCATATATTTTCGTGGACACAATGACTGGCATGCGCCCAGCAAAGTTGGTAACGACGAAGGGAAAGTAGTTCCATGTTTTAACGTTTAATTAAATGTGCCACGGAAACATTTCTGAACAATTCATTATTACTTTACTTTTAGTTTTTTTTTAAACGCATATAAGTGTAAGATCAAGCAAATTGGTAAAATATTTAATTTCCCAGTGATTTCACAGGCTTACTTGAGTGACGCATGAATAAAGTGGCCAGGTCCATGGCAATGTTAATTTTACGCATGGTGGAAGAATACACAATGTGCTTCCAAGTATATCTTAAGCAGGGCATTCAAAAGTTATCAGTTTACCGTGAACTGCCTATTCCAGCTGTAAGGAATTAATGTTGTTCAAGAGCCAAATTTTTTTTTCTAGTTTTTTTAAGGATATTTTATTGTTTCATGACATGCAATCAATTATATATTGATAAAATTTTTTTAATAATTTCAAAAATAATAATTATCATATTTTTAACATAAATATAAGCATTTTAATTTAAAATTTTGATTTGTACAAATTAGAGTAAAGTTATTTTGTCATTAAGTTTAATTTCAATTAAGTTGTTTAATAAGTCACAAGAGTGGCATGTTAGGTACAATTAATTTGAAATCAGACAATTCATTCACCTGTAATTATTTTGAGCTGTAACTTATGCATTAACTTTGTTCGATTTTGAGATTTGTACAAAAAAAAGTTATTAATTTAAAGTTTGTATTTTTTAAAAAGATATTTTCTGCCCTTATCATTCTTCTTTTATACCATTATTTCATATTACAGCGAAAAAATATGCAAAATGCTAAAAATGTAGAAAATGATTTTAGCCTCTTAAACGTCCTTAAAGTAGTTCTTCGTTGAAAATTTATTACTAGCGGAAAACACAAATCTCCTGATTTTACTGTCAACGACTTGTCTCGAAGAATGAATAGTAATGGCCAAGTAATAAAAGGAGATATGAACTTTGTTCTAATTTGAGAGGTTGTAATTACTTGAATATTAACAAATTTCGCTAGTCAAATGACCCACCAAGAACGTACAAGCTCGATTTCCCGCAGATTCTGTAAATGATTGAGTTACTCGTAATAACTAGTCGTAAATAACAAAAATCTAACGTTTCTCTCTCTATTCCCTTCGGAACGGTTCCTCTCTTTCTTGCCAATAGCAAGTTACTTCTGTGCAAAGGCTGTTGTGTGACCAGTTCCACTGTAAACTTCCCACGTCTGAAGTGCGTCTTTTCCCCTTTTTTAATTTTCCTCCTCTCACACGTCCCTTTGAATGTTCATTTCTTAGACCGCCCCTGTGCGGGGGTTCTAGTAACTATTTTTTTTTCTTTGCTGTGGTAACATCTCTAGTATAAATATTTGTGCGTGCGCGTGTGGGCCTAAATGTTTGTCCAAAAGTGTGAAGGCGAGGTAGTGACATGAAACTTCTGTCTCCTGTCTCTGGACTGGACCGAAATTTCCCAGGCACTTCAAGCTCAAGTGCAGCTCAGAAAGACATTTTTTTTTTAATTCTACGCTTCTCTTGTTTCCGTGTTGATAGTGGGAACCGGCAGTAATCGGGAGAACAGAATTACTCTCTGACCGCATTTAGCATTGTGCGGACGTAATTTACGGGAAGTGCAGACAGATCATTCCCACCTCTTGTCGGGCGAGACAACCCGTCCGCTTCATTCCCACCTTGCTCATTGTCTTTACACCTAGCTCCAGGATGGCTTTTTTTTTCCGACCCACAATTGTACAGTAAGTTCCTTCTATAACAAAATAATTATTCTGCAATCGAAGAAAATACTGCGATTAGGAAAGATATCACATTGCATAAAGATGTCATGTGTACTACTTTCAGTTAGAAATTGTCTTATTAAACTAAAAAAAAAAAAAAATCCAGTATACAGTTATTATATTTTTACATCTATTTAATCTGACTTAATTAGCTTCTGGTTTCGAACTACATTTCATTGTACATACTCTATAACCAATTTGGATAACTTATTAATTATGTTACATGAACGTAGACTCAATTTTATTTTCATTGTAAAATTTTTCCTGAGTCATAAATTTTCTGGTTACGAATTGTTATTGTTTTAACACACAGAAGGTAGTATCTTAAGAGTAAATGTTCGTACTGCACTTTGTATCACATCAAACGTCGACGAAGCAAACGGGAGGTCCCCGAGAGAATCCGCCGACCAACTGCAACGTCCACCACAATCCGGGCGACCCCGCTATGAATCGACCCCGGCTCATCGTGGTGGGAGGCGAGTATAGACCATTCTCGGTTATTTCCAACTTTTCTGAAGCCCTGCTAAAGTTCTACTTTCAGGATATTCCTCCGCCTCGTGCAAACCAAGTTCAACCAGTCTAGAAAATTACGCCAAAGGGACGACGCACCGCATTCGGGCGCTCTCGGTGTGATAATATTTTGCAAGAACTATTTCTTACTGGGTTTTACCAACATACCTGTTTTCTCACTGTTTTAATCATGTCAATTATAAATTAAATATAATGTATAGAGAATTTATAAGTAAAGTTTCAATTTAATCAAATACAATGTACTTATATGTTAACGTAATTATAAAACGCTTTTGATAAAAGACATAGTTAGGAAACAACCAAACACGTTATACACGGGGTGATTTTTCAAAGGTTAGATTAAAAACGTGTAGAGAAACCGCGAATATACTGTATAGTCTGTTCGNCATACACGGGGTGATTTTTCAAAGGTTAGATTAAAAACGTGTAGAGAAACCGCGAATATACTGTATAGTCTGTTCGCGGTATCTTTACACTTTTTGAATCAAACCTTTTTTAAAAATCACCCTATGCATGACTGTTTGGTTATTTCCTAAATATGTCACGTTTTACAAACTTTTTAACTTTTATTAACACGAAAGTACCTTATTTTTAGTCAAAATTCAACTTTTACTTATATTTTATTTATAAATTATAATGTCCCATATATAATTAATCTGAATGAACACAGAGATGAAATATGTGTGTTGGTAATGCCTGGTAAGAAATAGTTCATATGAAAAATAATATTACACTGAGTGCGCAAGAATCCGGTGCGGTGCCCCTTTGGTGAAATTTTCTATACTCGGTTAAGCTTTGTTTACATGCGGTGGAGGTGTAGTTTGAAAGTAGAACTTCAGCAGGGCTTCAGAAGAAATAACCGTGAACAGCCTACAGTCCGACTGCTACACCACCGCGGTCTAGCGTGTCCGTCGTCCGCGGCCAGTGACCAGAACTTGTCGTCTGAGCTAGGAAGCGGCTCGTTGCCAATGGCGTGTCCAGGCAGATGCGTATTGAGGCCACCGCATTTTGGATCTTGCGGCGAGATCGCCTGTCACTTGCTCTTTGTTCCATGCCCGCCGAGGCGAGTTATTATAATTCCGTTGACCGCTTCCCGTTCGTCGACCTTTCAGCGGCGGAGTGGTGCCGCTCGACGAGGCCGGAAGTGTTCTATTTCAGGAGCCGGCGACTTTCAACAAACTCCGCCGCTACGCTACTTTTTGTCTCTTCCTCGACTTGGGCACGTTACAGATTCCTGTATTTGCGTTCTCCTTTTCTTCCTCGACACAGTTAAAAGTCCGGTTTCTTTTTTTTCCCTATGGCTCTTGTGACGACATGAAGATGGCCCTGTCGTCTGTACTGAGTGACGACTGACGAGGTTAGAAACGAGAGATGGGTTTACATGTATATATATTTTCACTTTTTTTGTATACACTCTCTTCTCTCTGTCTCTCTCTCTCTCTCTCTCTCTCTCTCTCCTACCCTCTCCTACCCTCTCAGTTCCCGTGTATACTCGCAAAGAATGATATGATACCCGTTGCCGGCAGCAAGCTGCCAGTGTCCAGTACTTTGGAAGTTTTCCTTGTGGCTAATAGGAGCCGTGGCAGTGAAGTGGTCAGACTACTCGCCTCTAACCTCGCTTCGCCCTCATTGGCTCTCAAGACCTCGATGTTAAGAACCGTTCAAACATTTCCACTCCACTCCACTGCTTGTGGCTAATCTTCGACATTAATGGTTAATGTCAATATCATCGGGCACGCGGCACGTTGTTCACTGGCTGCAAGGAAAATGCTGAACACAGGTACGGCGCATACCGAAAAAAAAAAACGAGAACTCGATAACTAAATGAGTAACCAAACGGGTAAAAAATAAATTTAGTTTATTTTTAAATTGTGTAGAGGTTGAGTGCTGCTTAACGGATATTGCGATAACGAAAGAGGTGTTCCAAATTGACCCAGTTTTCGAAAGACAACTTAGACCTGACCAGGAGTTCCCGAGTTCGAACCCAGGTCCCAGCAAGTGCAGATCTCGGAAACCCATGCTCGACCCGACTACCGGAGAGACCCAATAACCTTATTTTATTTGAGAACCTGGGATCATGTCCCGGAGTGAAAAATTCCCGAAACATGGGACCGAGGCCAATTTTCTTACAGTGCCAAAAGGGCTTTAGTCGCGCTGTCAACGGTGTTGGGTGGCGGTTTTTTTTTTGGGTGACGGGGAATGGACTGCGATGCTAATATAGTCTATTCGCGGTCTCTTCACACTTTGTAAATCAAACATTTGAAAAATCACACCATGTATGACGTGCTTGGCTGTTATCTAAATATGCCGTGTATCACAAGCGTTTTATACTTGTGTTAACATTAATGTACCTTATTTATGGTTAAATAGAACTTGTTACTTATATTTTATCTTTTAATTATGATATTTAGTTTATAAGTAATATTTTTAAGAACAGAGAAAAAATATCTGTATTTGTAATGCTTGGTAATAAATAGTTCTTATGCAGAAAAATATTAAAATGAGTGCACACGGATGTGGTGCGTTGTTCCTTTGGTGTAATTTCCTAGACTTGGTTAAGATTTGTTTGCGTGAAGCGGAGGAATTTCCTGGAAGTAGAACTTAAGCAGAGCTTCAGGAAAGTTGGAGGTAACCGCGAGTAGACGTGTCACGTCAGCAGCATCATCTCTCGCCGTCGCAAGGAAATCGAGAATGGGGCGTCGCGCCGGCCGCTCGCGGTAGTCGTCCGCCGTGATGGGAGCGTGAAGTGGACAGCGTGAGAGGACAGGGTGAAGTGGACAGCGTGAGAGGACAGTGTGAAGGGGACAGGGGTATTGTNGGTGAAGTGGACAGCGTGAGAGGACAGTGTGAAGGGGACAGGGGTATTGTATAAATTATGCCTGGTTAAGGTTCGAGCGGTGACGTCGAAGGTGGAAGCGACCGCCCGCTGAATTAAAAAAAAAAAGAATGACTATCGCCCACTGACCACCAGACCGCTTCTTTCAGAAGTAACCGCAGTGCATGAGCGGCCATCGCAGACCCTCCGACAGAGGCGAGAAAGACAAATTTTGGCCTGCCTGGCATGAACGCGGGCAACCTTCGTGTGGCACGCCAACAGAAAAGTATTCGCACCGCTTTAACATTTTGGCCACAATGCTGTGTATATAGTCGCATTTGTTCTTCAGTTGTCTCTGCTTTTGACCGAACATGTTCGTCAATGCTGCAGCATGCCTGACTCGTATTTGCTAGATCTGGGTTTAATTTTAACTCGTTAAACGTATGTGTATAGCTCACGAATGCAGCCTATTATTATTTAGAAAAAGATGTATTTTATAGTGTTTTGCAAATAACTAGTGGCAGACATATTTTACGATTTCCTAGATCTCCAGGGTAGACTGCACAATCCTGTGTGTATATCAAGCTTTATCGAATTGTTAGACTGCCATTCCAGTGAGTATACATGTACAGTTCTACCACAGGCCAGGTAGCGCGTTATTGGGTGATCGTTTTCGTGCAGGTTCAGGAACGACGCTGAGCCTTGATGCCTTCTCATTAATTGCGGTCAAGTTGGTAAAGTGATTTAAATATACCCATGTCAGTTTTCATATTTATTAGCGAATTTTTCCTATCGCTGCGTAGTAACCTACCGCTATATCGCGCGTTGTGTTATCGGGTGTAGAGTGCAGCTCCCAGACGCAGACAGCGGGCGGCTCGCCGATAAGGGCGCGAGAAGGGCGTTGTGAATGCGCTACGTCGGCGTGCAGGGCGTGGTGCTGCGGTCGGCCCGGATATTAGTCGCGACGCACAACTCCCGCGCCTCTGCCGAAATACGAGAGCGCTCCCCGACGGCATGTTCACGCCTTTCAAACACGACGCGGGGAGATGATTCCACAACATCCTAGCCTCTTTGCAAGAAATTAAAAAAATTGATGTTTAAAAAAAAAAGTACATACTGCTTATCTATATTGAAAATATATGCTCGTAGGGATCTCCTAAAAATTCGTTAAAAATACAATTTCTCTGAAACGTCTATCTTTAAAATTAACGCACCGAGTTGAAATCTCCTTTACATGGGATTTTCCTATTTAAATTTCGCAACTGACAGCCGGTAGGCAGTGCCCTCTTCGCATGAACTTTCAGTAGGTTTGTATACACCATTCACGGTTGCTTCACACTTTTCCGAAGCCCTGCTGAAGTTCTACTTCCAGGATATTCATCCGCATCTTGCTAACTAAGCTTAACCGAGTTTAGAAGAATCACACCAAAGGGACAGCGCACCGCATTCGTGCGCACTCGGTGTGATACAATTATGCACCTGTTTTCTCCCCGTTTATATTCATATTATTTATAAATGAAATATTATAATTCATAGATAAAATTTAAGTATATGTTTAATTTAACCAAAAATAAGTTATTAATATGTCAACACGAGTATGAAACGCTTGTGATACACAATATACATAGGAAACAACCAAACACATGATACGTGGGGTGTGTTGGTGCGGGGGGAGGGGGGGACGTAGGTGTGTTTCCTTGTAATGAAGCCGGTCGGATGCTTCGGATTTCCATGGTTGGCAGCGCTGTCGTCGACCGTCACGTCATTGTGTGTTGTCGCGCAGTGCTGTCAATCGACTCGCGTGGCGACTGCCGGAAGACGGAAATGAATGACGGACTGCGAGTAAGCTTCGCGTGCAGCCGCCGACGTCACAGCCATACGACAATAGTCGGCGGCAAGCGGAGCTGCTGCTATCGCTCTGCTGTTAGCGATATTCCCGGCGTTGGCAGCACTGAGGGCCGCGATAAGTGCTTTGCGTTAGCACCTGCTCTTTCCGGCCCGCAACATGCTCGTTCCAGGCGAGCTGTGGCGTCGCCTGTTGCCGCGACGATACGAGGCCCTTGGAAGGGCAAACAACCATTTTATGGCGTATCTGTTGCTCTGGTACAAATCGACTTGATTAGGATAAGAGCTCTTATTCACAAACACCTACAAGACTTCCCCCCTGACCCCGAAGAAAAAAAACTTAAAATCACCGTATTGACATTTGTGCGTGCACACTTGTGCGGGTACAATACATGCACGTACTACATTTATCCTACAGAAACGACTACCGAGTAGGCTATTACGATTTTAGTCACACCGTTTCCGTTGTTAAAAACCTCCTGTGACGATAATTTTTATTTCTCAGGCTTTTTGTAGCTCTTTCCTAATATAAATAATGCTACGGTAATATATGACCATTTATTCCGTTGAGAAAATTTCAGTTTTATTTATAAAACCAAGGATACTTTTTTTTCCTTCAAATTAAATAATTCAAAGCAATTTCGTAAATTAAATTGATATTATTCACGTATTTGTACATTTAAATTGCATTGGTTATATTTTATATTAGGCGTAGCATGTTTATATTTTGTTGGTGACAGCGGGCTATACAATCGACCGCAATATATCCACCTCCTCGACGATAATGTAATACGCGTCATGATTAAGAGCAGTTTCGTCGGCAAGGGATTGGATCTTCATTGCTGCCATAGGCTATTCATGGTAAAGTGAGCACTTTTAAAAGCCCCCTCATTTGGAGTAATAGTCAATAGATACATTTCAGTTCAGCCTTGGACTTTAACTTCCGAGGGCGAATAAGTAAACACACTTACGTGGCAATATTTATTTAAGAAAGTGGGTTAAAGGATATAAAAAAATGGCTGAAAGGAAAAAGTAACTAGGGCCTCAAAAGTGCTCACTTTACCGTGAACAGCCTATAGCAAATGGAGTTTCTTGTTTTGCGCTGTGTTATGCTGCGCGTCACGTATGTAGTATATGCGGACCTGTCTGACGTTTCCAAACAGCCGTCCTACCGGTTACTATATCTTGGTGGGGGGAGTACAGAGGAAAAACAGATAACGTGTTGGAACACAGCGTTGAATTCTTCGTACGATCTAAAAGGAAATATTAACTTTTTTCAATAAGTTCAGCGCAGCGAAGGTAAATTAGTTTTCAATGCCCAAAGTATTTACGAAATAATAGTAAATATATATAGTGTTAATAGTGAAACTAGAAACTATAATGGCGTACTCTCGTCGACAGTAGTGGATGGCTTTGAAAATACGGAGGAGTATATGACTGAATAGTGGTCACCTTAGACAATGTTTTCTGTCATTCTTTACATAACGTGGCAGGCTCTTATCTGCTCAGTTACACCCCTCCACCCCGCGAGCTGTTTAATGGATTAGAATCGTCAGTGACGTCTGTCTTCCTTGTGACGTTGTTCAAGCTCGCAGATATCTGGCACGGACTATGTTACAGCATCGCTGATGCAGTCGTTTTAGAAACTGACTGCAAATGAGTTTTAATGTCCCGGGAAAATAAAACTTGTTTCTAGTAGAGTTCGTGTAGATAGTTGCCAGTTGAAATAATTTTTGGAAATTCTTTTAACAAGCGATACCGAATAGTCTGTGTTGGGATCGCACTTTTATGAGACGTACTCCTTTAAAATGTATATTTTCTTGCCGCACGCATCTATTATCCGTCGTTTTAGAAATAGCCGCCCCGTGATTCACCATGCTGTTCGAAACCTGAGAAATTGACGGATTCTTTTCGGGACCCGCTCGGCTTCAAACACTTAAACCTTCGTTTTATTTCGGTCCACGACTTGGTTAAATAAAGGTCGTATCATTTCGCGTTATCGTTAGGAAAGAAAGTATACATCACACAGAGGTCTATGTTAGTTTCGTGAGTGTGATTCTACCCCCCGCTCATCGGACACGCCCAGCAAGAAGAGACTGAACCAATAGCAAACATTCAGTTCTCGGGAGACCAAGTTGCAGAACAGGTAAGACTGCAGAAATGAAAATACTGTCCCGTTCGTTTGATGCGGGCCACTTTGTGAATGGTTGCGCTAAGCTGAGGGAACGGGCCTTACGCCTCTGATTCGAACGTCATTCCGACGTATTGCAGGCCATGGATGCCATTTTGCTGTCTGATGCGGATGGGGTTCTCAGTATAAGCGGTTGGTCCACCTCTGTATACTTATCTTCTCTAGTAAATTCAGAGACTCCTGCTGTGTCGAACGCAGCACCCAATGAACTAAATTACTTTTTTGTAGTATTTGGTTAAGTGTTGCAAGTTGCAATGCATGTGTGCGTGTGAGCAAATTGTACTCTATTAACGGTTTCTTTACCCTTTTTGAATCCAATCTTTGGAAAAATTTCCTACATATGTCACGTATCACAAGAGTTTTTATATTTATGCTAACATAAAAGTACCTTGTCTTTGATCAAATCGTAATTTTACTTATGTTTTATCTATAAATTAAATATTTAATTAATAATTAATATGAGTTAAAACGGTGAGAAAACAGGCGTGTTGGTAAAGGTGCTTTGTTCCTTTGGCGTAGCTTTCTAGACTGGTTAAGCTTTGTTTGCACGAGACAGAGGAATATTCGGGAAGTAGAACTTAATTAGGGCTTGAGAAAACTTGGAAGTATCCGTGAATGGTCTATATTACACATTTTGTGGGACTTTGTTCTTCCGTAGGTAGGCCGTTTATCAAAACAGTTAATAAGTCATGCAGTTTTTTTTTTCGCGCCTCTCGGCAAAATTTGGTGAGCGTTAATTAAAAAAGAAAAAACAAGTCGTTTGCCATGTTGGAATTNGGCTCCCCTCCTGTTTCCTCCCCTCATTTCCCTCCCTTGATTACCCCTCCTCGGTGACTCATCGTAACGTTACCGAGCGTTACACTTTTTCATAAGTGACTCCCAGCCCAACCTAATTTAAGACGTTGTCACGTCAAAAACAAACCGATCTGGTCGCATACGAAATACGTTTAGCCACAACAGAATTGTGTTTTGTTCGCCAGGAGGGGGAAATGGAAGGTCAGTGCGATAGATAACTGGATCCGTCATAATTCCTTGTTATCTGATCTCAGCCAGAATGAGAAAAAATACTTCCTCTCTTTCTTCCTGTTATTCCGTTCTGTTCTAGCTACAGAAATGAATTTTTTCGTCGTGTTGGTACAAGCTGCCATACTAGAAATTATGCTTGTGTAGTTTGTCGTAAGTGATGGCAATTATTTATAAGGAAAACTTTGTGATTTTCGTGGTAAATTTTCAGTTATGAATTTTTGTTAACTCTCGGATTTATTACCTGCAAGATGTTCCATCATTTATATAAAGCTGAAAATGTCTATACTATGCTGCTTGATTTAGTCGTAAGTGTGTATAAAGGTACACTATTATTGCAGTGACGAAGTTTTTCAAGTGTCTGTAATTTAGTTCATTTTCTATGATCCCAAAGAAGTAACTATTAAAACTCCCAGAAATTAAATTAGAACTATTCATATAAAATTACATACAAAAGGGCAAATTTTATTTCCTAGCTTTACGGAACATAATTGTCCCGACGTTCTTGTTAGTGAGTTAATTTTTTCTTTCTGGAATTATTTTACTGTTAGAAATGTTTAAATCTTCCCCAAGATTTTTTAAGGTTTACAGCTGACCTCAAGGATTGCTTTTAGCGTTTAGACTTACTTCAAGGAACATTTTCTGTAGCTCGTGTTTCCCTCCGAGCTCCAGTGCTATCGCACCGAAATGTGATCCCGACCTCATTGCAGTAACCTTGGCGATGACGTAACCGCTGAAAAAACAGCGGATGGCGTAACTGATTATGCCGTGCATTCCGGGAGACGCATTGTGTAAAGGCCAAGGACGTATTTAACTGTCGCCTCCTCCCAGCAGTTTTCATCAACGTCAAGTGTCGAGATAGAATGTAACGTGTAGTTTCGTATGAAACGATTCCTGCTGCACGCAAATGAGTGTTTCCGAAAATCGTGGGGGCCGCGGTGGTGTAATAGACTACTCGCCTCCCATCTAGACGAAACTGGTTTGATTCCCGGCGGGGTCGCTCCTGGATTTTCGTATGTGGGAATCGTGCCGGACATTGCAGCTGATAGAGGGGTTTTCTCGGGGATCTCCCGTTTTCCCCCACCCTTGCATTCCATCGCCGTTCCATACTCACCTCGCTTCACACTCATCGGATCTCAATAATTCGGATGTTACTAGCCGCTCAAATTTCTCCACTCCACTCTCCACTCCGAAAATCTTCTGGCGTTCCGATGCTGCACTTATTTCTATCTTGAGGCTTCTTTCACAGAAACAAAGTGCAAACATTTATTTGTAATACAAACTGTATTTTCAATAGCCATTATTAAACCACAGAGTACTTGAAGGACCTCCCTTGTTGCCATCTGGTGGTTCACTTTGTTTGCAGTTGTGTCTGTTCTAATTAAAAAACACTGGAATATTTTTATGTATATTTTTTTCAAGGACATAAATGAAAGACGATATTTTTTTGCCTATTACTAAATTTTGGTTATTGAAATACACATGTAGTCTTTGAAAAGCATCAGTCAGCAAAAAAATTGCTGTAATCAGCCCTCTGTTTGCGATATTTATTCTTCTGTGAAACAGTGTTTTACGATATAGCGACAATACTGTGTCTTTTTCGAACAGATTGCTGTGTTAAAAACCTACAGTCACCGCTCCACGGGCTACAATGTCCCATTTACGTAATCACAAAATAATAATTAATCCGCTTGCAATTCTGACCAAACGGAACACACGCGTAGCTTGTTTATGCTATTTTCCATCGCCGTCGGGGGCCGCGGTGGTTCAGTGGTTAGACTACTCGCCTCCCACCAAGGCGAACCGGGTTGTTTGCATGTGGGAATCGTGCCGGACGATGCCGCTAGTGGCCGGGCTTTCTCGGGGAGCTTCAGTTTCCCCCGCCCTTCATTCCCTGCGCTGCTCCATCACCACGCTTCACCCTCATTGGCTCTCAAGACCTCGATGTTAAGAGCCACCCAAATCTCTTCACTCACTCACTCCATCGCCGTCGCAACGCTTTCTTATGGCCGGATGTGTCCTTGAGGCGTTTGACATTGTTTACTAGGGGTTCCCTTTGAGGGGATTAGTCCCCGCCATCTTGGATTTGCGGAATTTTCGCCGTAACTTCCATCACAGATTTTATATTTTATTTTGGGCGTCGACAAAGCACAGGGCATTGCTTAGCACGTGTACTAAAACGTGCATTGCTTGGCTACTCTTGCTAGTATAATAAGGCTTTAGAAATTATTATTTATGCCATGTGCGAAAACATTTCGTTATACATTCTTGAACGGAACTTATAGCAAAAATAGTGAGAATCCAAGATGGTGGGGACTGATTCCCTTTATGAATTGAGGTGATATAGCCGCTTATTCCTCGACCTCCAGTCGCACACGCCAGCAAAATGGCGTCACTATCCAGCAAAATGTCGAAACGCCGTTCGCCAATCAGCGCCTGGTAACTTATTTGTCATCCGCCAGCATAGCAATTAAAGGATCTATTGCAGCACTTAACAGCCAATAAGAAACAACGCCCATTTCAGAGCCTCGCGCAGCCAATCAGAGAATGGGTACGATCATATCAAAAGAACCGCCACTTCAGTTCGTCTCTGTGTACTTATCTATTCTGTGGTTAAACGACTGATATATTTTTCTTTCGTCTAGGCTACTCCTCGTAAGTGCCCTATCGTCTTCTCCAAATTTCGACAAAAAATCTCTTGAATGTTTGGTGGACGGTTGCCAAGATATTTTGTTCGTACCGCGGTTTTAACAAGTCGTGGAATGGAAATGTGTGCTGTTCTGCTTTTATTTTAGGTATACGGTATAAATAGCCGAAGTCTAAAGAAATACCAGGTAAATTAAGAAACTGTTCTGTCGCCATCAGTCGCCAGAAAAAAAAATTTCAGTGTGTGTTAAATGTTAGCCTCTCAAAGTTTCTCCCCCTAACGTTTTTAAATCGTATCAAGATTTTTAGTTAAAATTCTCACATTGACGCTATAAAAACAGAACGAATTTTATTTATCAAATATTAGGTATTATAATCAAGTTATATTTTATATCGTGTCACGAAACCGTAAAATATACTAAAAATCTAGGAAAAAAAGTTTTTGTCCCTTGAACAATCTTAATCGGAGTGGATGCATGTGATGAGGATGTCATGTTGAAGCGCACGTAAATGACTTTCCAGAGGTTGGCGTTTCCGTCGTCAGCAGTTGGCGGATGGGCGAAGATGACTGGTCATCTTATCATCTTATCGCTGCAGCTTCCGGCAATCCCATTGCCGAGCTTCGAGCGGACTTCTCCGATGTCTGCGTTGGACAGGACCTTTGTACAATCGAGACAAGTGTCAGACGCGTATTGCTGAACTCAAGACAATCCAGACGGTTGTCTACCGCACGGCTATTTGAACTTTTCCAGCGGACGAAATTAACTTCCTGTTGAAGTCGGGAGTTGAGATGATCGTTGGATCTGTGAAACTACTTAACGACTCCCACGACGCACATAAANCTTCCTGTTGAAGTCGGGAGTTGAGATGATCGTTGGATCTGTGAAACTACTTAACGACTCCCACGACGCACATAAAACCACGCAGCATGAAAACGAACTGCTTTGTCCCGCCGCCATTTGTACGTGAATGAAAATCGAATCGTCCCAAGCACGAGTTCACATTGTGTCAGGTGTACTTATGACGTTCTTGTGGATAAAGGTGGGTTGGTAATGTTCCAAGTGTCAGTGTCACCTTCTTGGTAAAGCAAAATTTGGTGGGAAATTTAAACGTAAATTTGGGATTTACGTCGCACGATTATACCACAGGTAAGAGTACACACTGACGAAATGACGTGGCGGTTTTTTTTATGTTAGCGAGCCCATTCAGTGATTGGCTGCACGAGGTTTTGGGACCGGGTCTTGTGTCTGATTGGCTACTGCGGCCGGCTTACAATTAAGCTACCTGAACGGCCACTGTTCGCCATTTGCTGGCGTGTGCGGAGTAAGCATGTGTTTTACCTCTTATTTTTATGTCCTGTGTGGTTTAACTACGAAGGCCTGCGACGACGAGAACCCGAGTACGGTGGGTTCCGAACTACGTGAATACCGACGACTCTATGCTGCTGAGCCGTGTTTTCGCGAGAAAATTCCACGACTGGCTGTACTCCAAAACACGTTAGTTCAGAACCGGTATCGCGGTTGGATGAGTCTAACTCGCACACGTCTTGTGTCTGCCAGCCAATCTCGGACGTCCAGTGTAGGGGAAATTAAGTTGTAAAGAATAATATCCTATTAACCATTTAGTCTTATTTGGTATCTATGTAATTGGCAACACTTATCAAATGCCCATAAATCTTCTGCGCACCCTCCCCTTTCCTAGCGCAGGAATTTTCCCTTATTTGTTATTTTGTCGTCATAAACTCGATTCTTCCTGTACATTACAAAAATTTTCAACCATAAGTAAGGGCAAATAGGTTTCCTATTCTACTTTCATGAAAATTTCCTTACAATNTATTCTACTTTCATGAAAATTTCCTTACAATTGATAACTAAAATTACTTAAATTTTTTTTAAAGATTAGCATTCCAACATAACAGGACTTCCTGAACTGACCTTGAATAGTCGATGTTTTTATAGTTTAAAACAGATCTACAATACAGGGAAGTGTTTTTACATTTTAAACATACGTACGGCAGTTTGCGAATAATTGGGCGCGTTCAGCCATTACATCAGAGATTTGAGGGTCTTACAATAGACAGACAGTCTGGGTGGTAACGGCTTTGCCAGCTGAACGCATGCGCACTGGCTACGGCCGCGACTGTGTTCACAGTCTTAGACCGATTGTGCTTTCGTCTTCTGCCCACGTACCCAACATTAACTTACCCCAAACAAACACAGCTGTCAGAGCCACCTGGTCATCTGTGATGAACGTGTTTGCTTATATATTATTTTTCAAAAGACAAGCTCTTTGGTAAGAATAAAACACTTTTACCTACTAAGTTTTAATGGAATCTTATTTAATTACTAATTGATTAGAAAAGTGCACAAACATCTCAAAGTACGTAACCAGTGTTCTAACCTCAAATTCTATCCACGTCATTTGGCATAAAGGCAGCCCGATGTCGGAACACGGAGACTAGTTATGCGCAGTCAGCGTGATCGCTCTACCTCATATTCTCTCTACGTTCCACAGAAGCTTATCGCTATTTGGTGCGCGAGCGCTAATTTGAGTCACCGTGAAGTTTGTCTCACTGCGGGTTCGAATGCGCGGAGCATAGACTAAAGAAGTGATAAAGGCTGTTCACGGTAAAATGAGCACTTTTGAGGCAAGACGTGTTGGCAGAAAAGCAGTTCAATGTTGGGGACACGGAGATTGGTCGTGCGCAGCCAGTGAAATCGGCCTACCTCATCTTTAGTCTATGGCGCTGAGCTTCGCCTCGGCGTCGGCGACAGTTGTGCGCCTGCGCGGTGCGTGTCGCCGCAACAACAACAGCAGCAGCAGCAGCGGCGTGNTCGCATATCGTCGCTGCTCCATCGTGGCCTAGCTTCATCCCTACCTGCGCAGATGATCTCGGCAGTTTAAGCGAGCGGAAGAGGACAGAGCAGTGATATAATAGCGGTTGGCGAGTCACGAAGGAATGTTTGAATGGCAGGTGAGCGATAATCCCAGCAAGGTTTTAAGTTAGGAAGGCGTGCCACCGCGCAGTCTTCCGCATGCCTCCGTGGTACGCCTTTTGCGGCTCGCACGCTCCTGACCTTCGGCGGATAGAATACCTAAGTGTACCTGAAATAATTTTGTTGTTTATCGTCATTGTCTCTCAGCGAGACTTGGGTTGCGGGGAATGTTCCAGATCTTGGCTGCTGATACTATATAAGCGCGACGGACCCCAGGGCGAAGAGTTTAAGAGAGTTGGGAGTTTGGGTGATTGTGCGACCTTGAGTGATAGACGACGAGTTAGAAGAACAACGAGTGACGACGGAAGTTACCAGCGGGAGTAAAATCTGCGACTGTGAGCATCGGTGACGTGAAGTGTGCGACTGGCATGTGGGACTATTGAGCTGGATGCGTGAGTGTAAGACATTTAAAGGTAATTTTGCAAGGAATTTATACAGGACGAGAACTAAAATTGCAACGGTGGGTCCGACGTTCGGTCCTCACATGCCGTNAATTTTGCAAGGAATTTATACAGGACGAGAACTAAAATTGCAACGGTGGGTCCGACGTTCGGTCCTCACATGCCGTAGCCAGTACTCGAACCCAGACCCTCCATTTAATGGTGGCGGTAACGGATGCAAAACTTGCTGTACGTAGTTGTTTGTTAAGGGTATTGTAGGTCATAAATTAATGCCAAACTTTCGTATAGAAGTATACAGATCTTTGGAAGCCAGTATTTAAAGAAATAAGAAACGACGATCTTAAATTATAATTTTTGCCAACTTTATGATTGAATAATTTACCAGAGTAATGTATTATTTTAGCACGACAGCTTGTTCCGTAAAAACGGTACATTTTTACAGCGTAAGAAACCGGTTTATAGAAATGAAACACTGTGACAAAATTGTTGATAAAGTTGGTTAAAAAAAATTGGCTGTCAGGAACATGTTGGATTCAAATATCGTGTTTTATGTCCTCGCCACGAAAACGTAGCTCTGCAGCTAACATGTGCGAAATGTATTTGGGCTCAGCGCTGTTTGCTAGTTCGATTGGTTTGTACAGCAGTTCAAAGCACGCCTTGCAGCAGTTCATCAGTCGCTACTGCTGTCTAACGGCGACGAGCTATCAACTGATAGCCCCTCTAAGTCGTGAGGTCAGAGCCTTTGGTTCGCTCGTTGTGTGTGAGAGAGAGCGCGCCACCGTCGACCTGGCGTCACGACCACGAGATCACCCGAGCGGGTCGGCGCGCATCAAGATCACGAGGCTCGGTGAACTGGCTTGCCGGTCACACGCCCCCCCCCTACCACCGACATCTGTTCCACCCAAGTGCAGTGCAACCATTGCAGACGGAACTTGTCTGGACGATACCAGAACTCCCCGCCTCGCTAGGCAGTGGACCTCTGAACAACTTCCACATCTTCCAAGAGCACCGTCGCGAGGGGAAAAAGTAACTGCACGTGGCAATAAGCAGCGAACCACGTCATGTCTACATACGTGTTTACTGATACTGTGACGATAGCGTGAAACTATCTAAGAGGCTGTTCACGATTATCTGAATGCTTTTGAAATCAACCTTTGAAAAATGTCGCTGCCCCTAACTGCATATGTTTTAACGGGCACACAGACTGGAAAGCGCTCAGTAAAGTTGGTAACGATGGAGGGAAAGTAGTTCCATGCCTTAACGTTGAATTGAAGGAGTTAGGTAAACCTTTTCCAATACTGAGATAGTTTTTTTTTTAGCCTGCTCTTTTTTAAATGTATATAATATATAAGTGTAAGAATCAGCGAATAAGAAATTAGTTAAATATTTCCTTTCCTAATAATTTAGAGTTTCGCTTGACTGACGCATGAATAATGCGCTGAAACCCATGGCAATACTAATTTTACATATGCGCATACAAGTAGATCTTAATCAGGGATTTCAAAAGTGCTCAGCTTACTACCATAAACAGCCTCTAGGAAGTTATTTTTATCCTCTCGCTATTTAAAAGAATTCCGCGAAAGCAGAAGAATATCGGTTGGTCCCAGGCTAGACTTCAAAGTGCCATACGTCTCTTTGTGACTTTTTCTTGTGTGGTTGGATCGTCGTCATTGTGACACGCCTCCAGTGACCTTAAGCCAATATTAAACCGTTAGCACAGGAATGGCTGAGCTACGTGTAGTCGTGCCACAGGATGGTTTCTAACATGAGAAGATCATCGGTTTGCTAGTGGGTACACTACTGTGATGTCCAGCTTACCTGTCAAAACATAATCGCGAAATGATATCCATCTACAGGTATTTTTATCCATCAAGTATTTTTTTTTTNCAGCTTACCTGTCAAAACATAATCGCGAAATGATATCCATCTACAGGTATTTTTATCCATCAAGTATTTTTTTTTTGTATTCGTCACTCTTTGTCATTTTCTCATACCTGCGTATAATGTTGTTTCACCTTGGTGACAAGGAGACCTAGGTTTCGTGTTGGCACAATGGAATTATGATGCGGTTAACCGATTTCGTGTTGTTACATGTTGATGCTCTCCGTCGTTTTCCTCGCCATGTCCTACTCGCGAGAGCGAAGAAATGTCANATTTCGTGTTGTTACATGTTGATGCTCTCCGTCGTTTTCCTCGCCATGTCCTACTCGCGAGAGCGAAGAAATGTCAGGCGAGCGTAATCTGAGAAGCGGGCGGCGATTTACAAAGGGGTGCCACCGCGTGCCGCCGCGATAAGCCTATCGCAACTCGCGTGCTCCTGACCTTCGGCAGATTGAATTTCTGCTGTTATCTGAAAGATTGTTATGGTACATAGCCCTTGCCTCTCAGCGAGACTCTAGGTACGGGGAACCTTCCAGATCAGGCCACCGAGACTATTTAAGCCGCGACGGGCCTCCGAGCCGACAGTTTTCTGAGTTTTGAGAGTGGAGGGTTTGGAGGATTGTGCGACCTTAAGCGACAGGTGTGCGAAGACGACGAGCCAGCAGAGCGACGAGTAGCGACGAAAGTGACCAGCGGGAGTGAAGTCTGCGGACAGGGAGCATCGGTGCATTGAAGTGTGAGACTGGCGGGCGGGACTACTGAGCTGGATGCGTGAGTGTAAGACATTTGAAATTATGGCAATATATAGACTGAACATGTGTAAATAACGAGTGTGAATTAAGTGACTACAACCAATATGGATATTGAGAAGAACTTTGGTTATAATTGAGATAGACGTCAAATATTGCGCTCACTGAGAATAACAAAAGTAATAGTGAAGATATATTGTTTATTGTTGAAAATAATAGCTGCATAAATAAATTAAAAATCAAAATCAGTTCTTTTTTTTTAAGACCTCTATCCTTCACAATCTCGGTTACGCCCCTTTGGCATCTTGTAACAGTATCATAGCTGTTAACCAGCGGGTCGTGTGGCCGTTATCGAAAGTGTGTCACGTTAAGTCTTCTGTGACAAAACTAAGCAAACGATTATCCACCACTATTTCTTAGAACTCCAGCAGCGGATCTCTAACGTTGGAGACTACTAAAATCAGTGATTTCCGTCACCCTGAATTCCTAGCGTAACGGTGCGAACGTACAGTCAATTACAAATACATACGTTCAGAAAATTGTGTGAAATAATGTATAATTAAAGAACTGCTCGATGTTAAATTTGATATAATTGTAAGGTACAAGAGATTTTGAGTACATAAACCTTTCTGGTTTCTTATTATCGATAAGGAAGGTAAAAAAAAAACCTATCCGTTTAAGAAAATTCTTTTTACGAAGATGGAAATTGCATTGACAAATCTAGGAATAATAATATTTACTCAAAGTAATATTAATGCCGTATTGTGTAATTTACGAATAGAAGGTGACGAGCAATTTTTGTACCTAAAAATACTCAACAATAATATTAACAGTTGCAGCATAACATGAAAATGAATACAACGCTATAGTAATGTGCTCGAGTTTCTTTTAAGCTGCAACTGTGGCGCCAAGGTTAGACGTGACCTATAGAAACCAGAATATCTCTTCAGCCATGATATATTGTAAATGTATCGGAAGTAGTAAATACGAACCGGAAGCTATTTACGGTTGTTTGAAATAATATAAAACCCCTTCCAAACTATATATGATCTATCGCAATAGAACTGTAAAACATATTCGCAAATTTTACCCTTGATTTTGGCCAAATTAACGTACACTTTTCATAATATTAAAAAAAGCGTTATAGTTTTTTAAAACTATTATCATCACTCACGAGATATTCAAGAAATAATATGAACCACTAATCACGTTTAAAAAAAATAAGACGAATACAGGAGTGAAAAATATGGAGATGACTATAATATATATATATTGTATGCTCCATCCCTGAGCCGGGTCATGTCATGATGTAACTGATTCGAAAAATTAAATACCACCACCAGTACTACTACCACCACCACGACTACTACTACGTGTAGTAATGTTACGTTTATTATTTCGTGTTGTAAGGTTATACAGTATACTCACGGAATTACACATAGAAACCTGAAGCGTCTAACTGTTGCAGCATACATGGAAGTGAAACGTACTGTTCAGGTGTGCGGAACCTAATTTGATGAAAAATAGACATACCATTGCAGATATTCAATCTTAGCCTCACTGAAAGGTAGTCTTCCAAAGAACACACTGGCGAAAAGTGTTGAATCTACTTCTCAATCCTACTATCTCTCCCCCCCCCCNTGAAGTTGCTTGTGACGCCTGCTATGATCATAGATGCGATGACTAGTGTGAATCGCATGTGCGTTATGACTGCGTGGGATTGCTTAAGGTTCTTTCAGGTTTACGCTCTTTCATTACGTCGCTGCTCTATCGCCATCTCACTTCACCCCCATGAATTCTACATACCTCGTTGTTAAGGGGGAGAGATGGATATCATTGGAGAAACGATAATCGAATCTAAACCAGGGCTATCCAGTAAGCGGCCCGGGGGCCAAGTGTGGCCCGCCAGATTCGCAACACTGGCCCACAATCAAAAACATTTTATCAGCAATCCTTTTTTTTTTAATAAACTCTTTGGAATACAAATTACTTAATTTAAAAACAGTGACTTTTGCTAGTGTAAAACTTGTCATAAATTTATGCAGTCTTTCATTTATTACATTTACACGTACATAAACTGACTATGTATTAGTGGACTGCGACTTTGTAATAAGTGATTGTAGCCCGTCAAGCGTTGTAATTATTTGCATACGTCCCGATGGGAAAACTAATTGAATAGCCTTTATCTAAACTATAATTTAATACTGCTCTATGTCCTAAGAAAGTCCCATTTTCACAAATTAATCTCAAACATAACTGGGGGCCGCGGTGGTGTAGTGATTAGACTACTCGCCTCCCGCCTAGGCGAACCTGTTTCCTTCCCGGCGGGGTCGCTCCCTGATTCTCGCATGTGGGAATCGTGCCAGACAATACCGCTGGTCGGTGGGTTTTCTATAAATTCAAGATGGCACCCAACTCTCCCCCTTAAGCGCCCTCCAAATTTGTCAGCTCTTGATCCAGTGAATTTGCCACTCTCCTGCACTTCCGAAAAAGAAAAAAAATGGCAGGTGGGGTGTAGATGCTACCAGGCTGCAAATACGCGGAAAGTCTGTCAGGAAGCTGCTGTTGGTGCAATTACGTCATGCCCCACGTTATCCGCCCCTTCCTCCGGACAAACCGGTTCCAGCTGTTACGCAAAAAAAAAAAAATGGGCACAGTTCCTGCGGGCGAGCGCCTATATGAGCACGCTACAATATATGACGTCATAAAGCTAGAAATAACGGGAGTGATTGGAGAAATTATGTGTGTGACTCACTTCCGAGTGATAAAGTAAATGTATACTCAGTTCTTTAGGAAAAGCATAGCTGTGGCAGTCAGGCTTCAAATAACGTTTTGTAGAAATGAAATTAATTGAATGTGATTATTGAAAAGTAGAGTAGTGTAGGGCGGGGGGATTTTTTTAGCATTATCACACAGTAGATAAGTACATAAATTTGGTGGCTATATCTTAAACACTTCGGAAATGGTGGCCAACTATGCTTATACACATACTTGGCCTGCGGCCCTTTTCGTCGTTGGGAGTGATGCTTATTTTATGAATTTGGTGGCTATATCGTATGCAGCTCGTAAATTACTTCTAACTACGCTTATAAGTGGGTTTGTGCTATACTTGACCATGCGGTCCTTTTCGTCGCCGGGGGTGTTACTTATGTTACGAATTTGGTGATTGTAGCTTCGTTAGATGGAAAGTGGTGGCCAACTATGTCTATAGGAGGACTTAAGGCGTCCTTGGCCCTACCACCTTGATGCTAACCTGTAGCTGACACAAATTGTAGTTTTGTGATGGGAATCTAAGATGATGGGGACGAAGGCAAGATTATGGGATGATTGACGTGTGCGCGATTAGCATAATTGCGATTAGTGTATGTACAATTAGCATATATGTGTGTGATATTTATAGGTGTCCTTAACATATGCGTACTCGGCATATGTCGTAGAATATATGCTTGTAACAAATTAGTGCATGAAGTTGCATGGCAGGGCAATGAACTCGAACATTCTTCAGACAAGATGGAAGGTGCTGGTATGGAATGACAGAGCGTAAAGTGCTTCTAAATTATTGCACAATCCGGCTCGCATTTGCTCAATTTCCGCCGGATTCTGCAGGATTGTGCAAGTGCCAGCTGCATTGTGCAGAACACATTTTTTGCGGAAAATTCGAAGGAAAAATGGGGAATTTAAGGCGTTTTTGAGGAAAAAAAGACTATTTTTTAGGGTAAAAAGGAAAAATTTTGAGGTCAAGGTCCATCCTATCATCCTAAGCCCCAATTCCCTGCCCCAGAACTCTCATTCTATATCTACTGACCTGGTTACTTTTTCTTTCAGCCGATTTATATCCTTCCGCCACTCGTTAATGTAAACACTGCCATGCTACGAATAAACACAGTGTATACATTTCACCATATTCAAAAGTCCAAGGTTACAGTGAAATGCATTTACTGTTTATAGTGTCTGAAGAGACTGCCTCAAAAAAGTGCTCACTTTGCCGTAAACGGCACATAAACAGAAAATATGTTGTTGAGATGTTTCTTTGTTAGTAGGGGGTTGGAACACGGGCGTTTTGATAAACAGACGACCTTATTTAACTCCCAAAGCGTCGCACCATGCGTTCGGCCTTGCAACTCAACACTGCCACATTGAAGGTGTCCGCAGAGCTCAGTTTGTGGCGTAGCACTCTCCAGGCGGCAGCCCAGACAACCTTCTGCTACACGGGGGTGGTCAATCAGACACAATACCCGTTCACAGAGCCACGCATGGCCAATCAATTTCACCTCTGCATGCCAACGTATTCTGCGTCCACGCGCTGGCGTCGAGCCGCGGGAAGCAAGACGGGTAGCTTGTTTACGCTGACGGGCACAGCCATAAAGCAACCCTGGCGGTCTCATCAGTCATGAGCGATAACAACGCAGCCTCCCCCATGGAGGGCTCCACGTCAGTCGGCGGGCACAACGGAGCCATTGTTGCGCCGTCAAACAGCGCAGCACGACGGCGGTGTCAACCAGCGAACGCCGCGCAGCTGCCGAGAGCAGATCTTTGTCGTCGTCTGACAGTCGTTCGTTTCCAAGCATCAACCGAGCGACAGCATGGCGGTAAAAGCCAGGCTAGGACAACGCTTGTTCGCACGCGCGAGTCGAAAATCAGTTCGCCAATGCGATGAGGTGGAAATGAGCAGAGTGGAAGTCGTTCAGATCTATGAAGCTTGACTGTAGTGACAATCAAGTGGAGGGGCATGTCTTTCTAGAGGCTCAAGGTAGTAATACCGGACTGTCCATAAGAAATTAGGCTCTGAAAATTGTCTCCTGCGATACCTTGGAGGATCAGGTACAGGAGGGGAGGAGGTGCGGAGAGCCGGACATGTTCCGGAAAACATGTTCTTCAAGTCTGGGTAGTGTCTACGCTTTCACAGCAACACTTTATGCAGTTGAAACTCTTTCGTTATTGTTGCTGTAGTCTATTCGCAGTTTCTTCATACTTTCTGGATCTGATCTTAGAAAAATTACCCCGTGGATGACGTGTTTGGTTGTTTCCCAAGTATACCGCGTATTATATGAATTATATATTTATGAAGCTATCGTGCAGTTATACGTTCATATTTCTCCAGCATGCGTAGTCCCACGTCAGCCGCGATAGCCACAGGACTTTTTACTCTGTATTTACTTTCTGACATATGGCGCATGGCCATAGCTACAGAATGACAACGCTTAAGGGAATCAGGCCCCGCCCCCGCCATGTTGGATTTTTTTAATTTTCGGCTGCTACCCGCAAACGTGAATTTTGGATGGATTTTTTTGGACGACGTGACATAGGTAGAGCCACGAGTATTTCACGAATTCATTCGGAGGCGAGGTAGACTACAAACACTTGTTCTGTTCTCCTACTGTCGTGATTGGACGGCAGTTATTTAGACACGCCCCGTTTAACTGTGAGTCAGTAAGTAATATGCAGGAAGCAGTAGTGTGTGTGAGTGTTCAACAGTCCTGTACAGAGGCCTCACTTGACCACACCAAGCAATACGCAAACGATAATGTCTAGAGTGTATACAGGGCTGTCCAACCTAGCTTGCTGCCAACTCAATCCGGGAAATACTCGGAGCTCTAGACGTAGGGCATAACTTAATGCGTTTTCTGAAACCTGTTCTGTTTCACTGCCGTAGCTATTTTAACCTCTGTAGTCGCGCCAAAAAATAATAAATTATTGTACTTCGGCTGTTACAAGTTTGAAAATATCAAATGCAGAGAAGCTGTAACAATTCAAGAACAATAACGAAGGCATAAGTCATGCTTTGTCGTGCCAAAAAAATTGTAATGCACCTCCCGAAATCGAATTTGTAGCGGAAAATCTATACAAATAATTCGACAGGGACTGACCCCCATTAACAGGCACGGGGTATGTTGGTCGGCAGCGCCAGTCAGCACAATGCCTTAGAAGTGTTCTCGAAACGCACGTCGTGCCTGGTAGTGGGGCATGTATAGCCTCTCCAGTTAGTGGATGCTGTTGACCTACACATACATTTATTAAGATAGCAAAATATGACGTAGTAACTTAAATGCAACCGTTGTCGGGTGGTGTAACTGACATTCATGATCACCGCTTTAGAAGGGTTAGAGGGGCTTTAAACCGAGCGGAGAATCTAGACATTAAAGGTTTCGCCTGCCTGGCGCTTAAACTTCGTTGCAGAGTGTTTGAAATCCTGGTTTTTTGACGAAACTATTGAACGTGCCCTCAGTATGTTTACCTATGAAGAGACTGCATACCTCACACAAGGACGGAATGATACTTTTGGAGTTACTGTACTTGTATTAGAGTTGCTGTAAATATTATGTGGAGCCCTCCAATATAGTTAAAAACAGCCATTTCAGACTGCCGTATCTTATAACATACTAGCTGGACACGGGCCAAACTACGATAGGAGCCTGTATTGAACTATGCTACACACTTTTCATCAATAAAATGATAGGTTCACAGCTGAAAGTTCCATAGGTACATGCAATACTACGATAACACTGCACGACAGTTCGGAGCTCTGCACATAGCGGCGATGGTGGGCTTGTAGCGCGTGCCAGTGTAGCCCTTATAGCTCCCGCACTTCTGGACCAAAACAGGAGAAAAACGATGCAGGCAGGCGGGACCCTTAAGGACTCTAGTAAAAATATTGTCTGTAAAATCAGTGTTTGAGCGTATTCGCGTATGTAAGTAAATAAAAGTGTCTGGGAATACAATTTTTTCCCTAATGAAAGCCAAAAAAACTATTCTCTACAGCTGCCACGTTTTGCTCTTATCCTATTAAGTTTGTTTAAATACGGGGGGAAATAGTGTAAATGGTTAAAAATAGCAATGTTGTGGCTTTTATAAGCAGTTTCCTTAATGGAAAGGAAAAAAAAATATTATGTTGCATCTGTAATTAGTTGAACACGTTGGCTTTCTTTGCTTGTAATAATCTCCTGCTGTTACATATCTGGTTTGCGATAAACTCAGCTTCCCGGGATTGCTTAGCGCAGTCTTGGGAGGGGTGACGCAATTCTCCCTTGTGGCCAGATGTGGCCTTGAGTCGTTTAAAAATTTTACTGGGGATTCCTCTTAAGTCTCAGCTTCACCCCTTTAGCAGAAATTCTTCGTTTTCGCGTCATAATCTCGGATTCATAGTAATTACTGACAATGTATGATTGTAGAAAATTTACATTTTACGAGTTGTTTTAATATTTTTTGTGTGTAATTTTAATTTTGTGTTATCTGCTTGTTGTAAAAGTCAGGAAAATATTTATTTTTAAGTTCCTGCCTTTTTGCAAGCTGAAAATAACACGTAGTGAAAATTAGATATTAAAGTATTAAACAACTAGTAAATTGTAAATGTTCTATAATATATTTTCAGTAATACTCTGGAACTGAAATTATGACACGAAAACGAAGAATTTCTGCATAATAGGTGAAGCCGAGGTGGGACATTGTGCATTACGTTCAGATCACATGCTCTTCAGTAAGCAATAAGTTTAAACAATATACATGTGTATATATATGTACTCAGTGTATATACTATTTACATTTTTTTATATACAATTATTATACTAAGTATATGTATTATGTATTAATATTGCATTATTAAATATGTATTTGGCTTCAAGAATTGTCTTATATTTCCAGTGTAAAATCAAACTCCAAGGTACGATCGCTAACGCTGGAAAGGGGTTTTCCCGGGACGATTGACTGGTGTGGTGTATCTGCAATTTTTGCAAGAAGAGGTGCCGCTGTTACTTGAGAATATTCCGTTAGCAGTGAGACGTCGTATGATCTTCCAGCATGATGGTGCACCTCCTTACTTTCACTGTGCTGTGGTTAAACACTTAAATGTGCATTTCCCTGAGCGATGGATAGGACGAGGAGGTTTTCACCCCTTGACTCCTCGATCGCCAGATCTATCACCACTACAGTACTGCGCATGGGGATGGATGAAGGATATTGTTTACCAAAGGACTGCACAGACACGTGAGGAACTACTTACGCNGAGTACTGCGCATGGGGATGGATGAAGGATATTGTTTACCAAAGGACTGCACAGACACGTGAGGAACTACTTACGCGTATCATGCATGCCGCAAAGAAATTAAAGACATCCGTGTGAGCTACGTAAGGCAATACGTGCGGTTCATAAGCGTGCGGCCAAGTGTATGGAAGTAGACGGAGGCATTGTTGAACATATTTTGTAAGCTTGTTAAACGCAATTGAGATGCTCANGGCCAAGTGTATGGAAGTAGACGGAGACATTGTTGAACATATTTTGTAAGCTTGTTAAACGCAATTGAGATGCTCAGCTGTAAACAATACGGTCTTGTAATACAGCCCTGTATTTACTTCTGAAAGGGTTATTTTATTCGTCATTTTTAAAANACTGTAAACAATACGGTCTTGTAATACAGCCCTGTATTTACTTCTGAAAGGGTTATTTTATTCGTCATTTTTAAAATGTTTCTACTTACTCTGTAAATATTGGGAATAGGACCCACATTTATATGGCATATTTTGCTCCAAATGATGTAAGAAATAGGCCCTGTGAGTGGCGGCAACCTTTCGCCAATCAACACCTAGTACCTACTCGCTAGCCGGCAGCCCAGCCAATAGGGAACCTTTCGCAGTAAGGAGTAGCCATTCAGATCCAAGAAGACCCCTTTCCCAGAGCCTCGCGCAGCCAGCAGAGAGTAGGTACGCTCTCATCAAAGGAACCGCCANGATCCAAGAAGACCCCTTTCCCAGAGCCTCGCGCAGCCAGCAGAGAGTAGGTACGCTCTCATCAAAGGAACCGCCACGCAATTTCATCTCCGTGTGCTTGTCTACTCTGCAGTATAACTTAGGCAGAGTTTCTCTCCTGTGAGCATTTTTTTTGCAACCCAGCGTGAGAGGTTTTTNTCTACTCTGCAGTATAACTTAGGCAGAGTTTCTCTCCTGTGAGCATTTTTTTTGCAACCCAGCGTGAGAGGTTTTTGGTGCGTTCTTCGTTCTTTCTCAATTAGGTATGTTGTACTGCTCTTTACGATAAACAAATCGAACACGTGATGAAGATACGTTTTTTCACAGTTCTTATAATACGTGCCAGGCATGTGTGGACACTAGAATAACAGTTATCAACTACGTTGTACCTTGTTTCAAACTTTTAAAGTGCTTGTTTATAGTTGAAATGTAATATCCACCAAACAAATGTTTCTAGTGTGTGTATAAAACACTGCTTATGGTCGAAACTGTTACAATCATTAATTAAAATAAACTTAATTTTAATCGTTTCAGCCACACATTAATTTCCGAGTTCAGGTGTTACAATCACGAAAGTTTTTGGTATGCGATGTACTTGTCTTCAGCATTTTTCTCACAACCAATGAACAACGTGCGGTGTGCTCGATTATATTAGCATTATCCGTTCATATCAAAGAAGTGTGGATAATTCTACAAATCAAATTAGTCACAAGTAAGAGACTCAAAGTACTGGGCACTGATACCTTGCTGTGTACAGTACCGCTCATAAGTATTACTTATATGCAACGTGTCTACGATCATGGCCACGGTGGCTGAACGGATTAAGTAAATACTTGCGTCGAAATATAGACGTCTTTACAACAGCTAACTTATCAGCAATCCGCAGTAACCTCAAGACTACAGTTGCCTATAATCATAGCGTATGCGTCAGAGNACAACAGCTAACTTATCAGCAATCCGCAGTAACCTCAAGACTACAGTTGCCTATAATCATAGCGTATGCGTCAGAGAACACGAGAGCGCCTCCCAGTCCCCCCACACTCCCTATAAAACAGTCGGTGAGCTGGTAATTTCGCGCCTTTTGCACTCTCTCGGAGTAACTGGGTCGGTCAGTGTTTGTTGTCTGTGATGTATGATCTAGAACGAACGCATGAAGCAGGTCGCGCACTTGTTCCGCGTTCCGCTCGGATCGGATCNGTGCGCGCCCTCCTTGATATAGCTTTCTGAACGAATTGAAACATGGTCTTACATTTATTTGTAATGAGCCACCTCCGTGACGTATAACTTGTTTGCGGGTTTCTTCGCACGTTTTGAATCAAACGTTTGAAAAATTACCCCATGTATGACGTGTTTAGTTATTTCCTAAATATGCCATGTATCACAAACGTATTATACTTCTGCTAAAATAAAAGCATCTCATTTTTGGTTAAATTGAACTTTTACTTATATTTTATGTATAAATTATATTATTTCATTTATAATTTATATGAATAAAAACAGGGAGAAAATAGATGCGTTGGTAGCACCTCGTAAGAAATAGTTCTTATGCAAAATATTATTACACAGAGTGCGCACGATTGCGGTGTATGGTTCCTTTGGTGTAATTTTCTAGACTCGGTTAAACTTTGTTTACATGAGGTGGAGGAATATCCTGGAAGTAGAACCTGAGCAGGACTTCAGAAAAGTTGTAAGTGACCGTGGACGGACTGCAGTTGAGTGCACAGGAGCTTTTGCCGCGAGTTTCGGGGCTCGAGACCCGAAAAATAATAGTCATGAATGTGGCTCACGAAAACTTAACAGGTCAACCCGACCAGGTAAAACATTTAACTTGACTAATCAGAGTTTACCCTGACCTCCCCCCCCCCCCACATTTTTTNTAGTGCCTCAAGCATCCATGTCACCTTCTTCCCTCTCACAGAGTAGATAAGTATACAGAGACGAAACCGCGTACTCATTTTCTGACTGTACGAGGCTCTGTGTCTTGACTACCAAAGGTTCCTTATGGGTAGGGACACCCGAATTTCACGAACAGATTTCATAACACTGTAGCTCATATCACCTTTCCTGGTTGGCTGATCCAGGTGGTACTCTTGTAAGGTGTGTGCCCGCGAATCACAGGCCTACGGTATCGGAGTTAGCTAATTCTGATTGACCCGTCAAGCAAGGAAATGTCTTTTTCACAATGACTCGTTGCCAATAAGCAAATGGAAACTGCTGGTACGCCGGTAGGCTATTGAAATCTAGCGTGTGCAGAAATATTTTCGCGAAATTCGGGTGTCCCTACTTATGGGCTGGCAAGTAGGTTATCAGGCGCTGAATGGTGCGTACTGCTGGAGTTCGTAGTATATCTCTGTACTTTAAAATACCTTTTTATCAGTCCATATTATTGATTAAATGCTGTTCACGGTAAACTGAGCACTATTGAAAGCCCTGCTTAAGATCTACTTGTATGCACATTATGTATTAATCCACCATATGTAAAATTAACATTTCTATGAGTCTGAGCTCTTTATTCATGCATCAGTCAAGTGAAACGGACAAATCATTAGGAAATTCAATATTTTACAAATTTACTAATTCTTACATATCTATGCATTAAATAAATAAAAAGCAAAAAATAATTTTACTATTCACAGATGCTTACGTAACATTTTTCATTCAACACCTCAGTCACCCACCAACTTTACTAGACGTTTACCAGTCAGTGTGCCCATTAAAATGTATGAAGGTAGGGGTAGTGACTTTTTTCACAGGTTGATTTTAAAAGTGGTCAAATAACCTGAACAACCTAGTGTGTCGCTACTTTACTAAGTTAATAATTTCACTACATATTAGACTTTTTTCTGAACAAACACATGGAACACTTATATGCATGTAGGTT
>NQII01000082.1:1310017-1346367 GCA_002778355.1 Clitarchus hookeri | reverse complement strand
TATTCCAAATGAGAGGGCTTTCAAAAATGGTCATTTTACCGTGAACAGCCTATGCAAAATAAAAACTTTCATTCTAAATCTAGTATCTGCGTATTTGTGTTAACCTTCTTTAAAAATCATTCCCTGTGCATTTAGCGTTCCACGCTTACTTTACCCTTGGTTTTGATTGCTGAACCACGCGGTAGCTGTCGATTCTTCGATTTAGAGCCTGTTTGTTAACCTTACAAATAAGCATACTTTTTAACAACGAAAATCAGCAAGGATGTTTCGAACTGAAATATCAGTTTTGAGATGTGCAAATGTGTAGAACCGAGCTGTGAATAACTGGAACTAGAAGTAACCAAGCCGACCCCATTCTTTGTGCCTCGCAGTTAACGCTTGGATCGTATGCGTAACATCAAAGGCTTTCCGCATCGTGTGCTGACACGCTATTCGTCCATTATAAAGTGCTCACGTGTTTTGACTGAACTGCGACGGACGGACGGGGCGTTAAGTGATTGAGAATACCAGCGCCAGGCTGCGAGTCGGTAGCGGTTATTAAAAGCAGCGCTGTCATGTTCATATACTAAAGATGTGGTAGACCGATATCGCTGACAACCAACATTGAACTGCTTATCTGCCAACACGTCTAGTAAAAACGGCGTGGATTGGAATTGAGGTTAGAACACGGTTTGGTAAACAAATGCTTGGATATGCTTGTATATACTTCCTCTAACCAATTTGGAATGCAGTCAGATTAAATTCAAATTGGTGAAAGTATTTTGTTCATATAAAAGTGCTTGTTTTTTTGAAAATTAAGATATAAAGAAAAGCGTTTATCACTGTTGACCATGTGACTTTGACAGTCGTGTTCCTTTGGGGTAGGTCAATGTTGTGTACATGCGCAGAAGACGAATAATCGGTCTACCTCCTCTTTAGTCTATGGTCGTATTGGACTTGGATATTACCAAGTCCGAGGTGTTCAAATTTGAATTCACCTGGAGTCCATCATTATGTAACAGAGTATATAAGCACAGGTGAAATTGCGTAGCGGTTCCTTAGATGTGGGTATACCCATCTTCGGATTCGCTGCACAAGCCTAAGGTAACGGGCGTGGTGTCTGATTCGCTACTGCGTGTTGCGAAAGATACCCCTGTGATTAATTGTTTTGTAGNTCCTCTAACCAATTTGGAATGCAGTCAGATTAAATTCAAATTGGTGAAAGTATTTTGTTCATATAAAAGTGCTTGTCTTTTGAAAATTAAGATATAAAGAAAAGCGTTTATCACTGTTGACCATGTGACTTTGACTGTCGTGTTCCTTTGGGGTAGGTCAATGTTGTTTACGTGCGCAGAAGACGAATAATCGGTCTACCTCATCTTTAGTCTACGGTCGTATTGGACTTGGATATTACCAAGTCCGAGGTGTTCAAATTAGAATTCACCTGGAGTCCATCATTATGTAACAGAGTATATAAGCACAGGTGAAATTGCGTAGCGGTTCCTTAGATGTGGGTATACCCATCTTCGGATTCGCTGCACAAGGCTAAGGTAACGGGCGTGGTGTCTGATTCGCTACTGCGTGTTGCGAAAGATACCCCTGTGATAAATTGTTTTGTAGNGCTAAGGTAACGGGCGTGGTGTCTGATTCGCTACTGCGTGTTGCGAAAGATACCCCTGTGATAAATTGTTTTGTAGTTGAAAATTTCAAAATTTCCTCGACTAGCATGGACGCTTAACGTGTGTATATCAAAGTTCTGTAACTGAAATCAAAATTTTCTCTTAACCAGAAGTACGTCTTTCCGAGAAATCCGTTTGGCAGTAAGGGGCCACGGTGGCTGAGCAAGAGCATTTAGACTGCTCGCCTCCCACAAGACAGCAGATGTGTTCAGGGAGAGATAAAGGGCTGTTGTCACTCAGCCAGCCAGATAACTTGTGTTATCAAACATTGGGCCCACCTTTCACGTGGGAGACTTAAAAACCGAGCAGATGACTATCGATCAGCTACGTCTTTGGTTGGTAAATGATTGTGATCTTAACAGGTGTTTTTATTCCGCAATAAAGGTGTTTAAAGTATACACATTTTACCTCCATCGCATTGTAAACCGGTCGGTAAGTTTTGATAAATATAATAATGTACCACTTACTCACCACATAGGATAAACGTATCTGTCTGTTTTTGTAACGTATGTGCTGTGTTTTTAAAATTAATCAGCCGTGCAGTTCCTTGCCGCCAATTAGTGCATTTGCCGTATCACCAGTTCTAATTGCAAACATGGTTTCATCACCCACCTCAAGTTCTACTGAGTGTGCCGCAGTTTTGGCGTGATCACAACTGACTTTTCATTGCCTTATAGTTATTATTCTCAAACTATACATATGTACTTCGTTTCATGGTCAGTGATCGGAATCTTCACTTGGTTTTTTTTTATCATTGCTTCAGAATAATTCTACACCATTAACCCTTTTTTGTGTAGTTAACATTTATAATGCTTGTATTTACTTATATGGCTAAATTTATATGTTATGGTGTTTGGTGATTACATACTGAGTAAAATCCGTTTACACGTTTTGAGCATGTTGGGTTTTACGTGTGCCTAATTGGTGGAATGAATAAGTTTACGGGAAAAAAATACTCTTACTATATGAAATGTATTGTTAAAATCTGAGTCATAGTTTGTAAAACCCGATCAGAAAAGCGATGTTTGGATCCGTACAGGAGGTGTGAGTGGGGGAAGTTGTGCGGCTGAACACAGAACTATTGCATGCAATTGTTAAATTTTTGTATGTAATGTTGGCTGTCCCGTGTCGGTCGTCGGTGCCCATCGCTACCAGGACTGCGGAAAATAATCGGGAGGTATTGTCAGTTATCTTGAGCTTAGCCATTTCCAATTTGCCCAGAATTATTAGGATTACTCCAGACGTAATTTATCATGTACCTAATAATGCCCCATCGCGATATTCTTCTTCGTCCGATGTTTTTACTGTTTCCCTAAAAATGATTTATATGTAGGTTTTGTAGCGCATATAATGCTTAATTTTGTATCTTGAATATGCTTTTGTGCAGGCCTACTGTTTTACTATGAAAGTAAACCTGCTCATCAGCATTTTTTTGTAATTTTAATGTAGAGTAAGTTCAGTAATTGTAATTACTGGTAATTGTTTTGCTTGCTGGGCTGTGTGTATTTTACAGTTTCATGAACGCCACAGTAAAGTTCGCAGGAATTGAACGTTTCATGGAGAGTCTGCCAAGGCCTTGCAAGAGGAATGTTTTGTGATGAGTTCACTCCGCGCCCACGTGGGNCAACGTTTCATGGAGAGTCTGCCAAGGCCTTGCAAGAGGAATGTTTTGTGATGAGTTCACTCCGCGCCCACGTGGGTATAGGTATAAGACAGCTGTGTGTATAGAAGAGAGTAGTGGCGGGACGATTATTTGCTTTGTACTGTCAATACCAGTCGACCAGAACATTATTAACCGAACGGTAGGTAAGAAAGCAGAGCACTTTCAAAGAGTACGATAGCACAGAGACGGAAAAGTCGACTAAAGCTTGCGGTTTTTGTGTGTGTACGTTGTCAATATTATCATTTTCAGCAATCCTAGTTTTGGCCAGATTTTATACGAAGTATCAAAAGTATGTTACCGTGAAGATTTTAAGAAGTTTTATCCATGCTCTCAACCGTTTATACAGTACACATGTCAAGATCATACTAAACGGCAAAAATAATGCTACTCTAGAATTTGTATTTCGTAACTTCCAAGTTAGAACAAGTTTCATAGATTCTTCCAGTAGATTCGTGTTCGGTCTCGAAAGAGAAAATATTTAAATATATATATTTAATATCGATAGTACGCACTTGATATGTTACGCGACGATGGAAATTTTTTTAAAAATATTTTATGTATTTAAACGTTGCAAAATGCTAATTTCGTGCCCAGAATCATAATTTTATTTCAGAGGATATTCCAGCATCTCAGCAGAACTACGGCACCTGCTATATTCTGTAGTGGTACCTCAAGGCTAATTTCGGTATATTTCTAGTTGTGAACGTAATGCAAGGTTAGTAATTATCTCTGTTTTATTTTAAAGGTTCAGTCACTGTACTTTGATAAAAGTTTTTCAAAATGAAGTGTGTNGTTAGTAATTATCTCTGTTTTATTTTAAAGGTTCAGTCACTGTACTTTGATAAAAGTTTTTCAAAATGAAGTGTGTATGTGTGAGGGGAGGGGGTTTGCCAAAAAGTTTTTTATCGCTAAAAAAAGTTTTTTGTAAAAATTATAATACATGTATTTTTAATATTGTAAATTAAGACGTGTATTTCAACTTACATTGTCAAAATTGGAAAAACAAAACTTGGTCCTAATAAACGACGACACACACATTGAACCTTCTCTTTTGGAGTAGCCATTTTGGTGGATTAGAAGTCTTACCTGAAATGAAAACAAATTTAGCTTCTAAACTTTGAAAAACGTTCTTTCATATGCAAAAAAACCGTGCACCTGTATCACCTTTGGTAATTTTTTTAATTTGCTGTTGAAATTGAAGTTATATTGCTTACGTACCTCATAGCTAGAAACCTGCCACATTTTCGGTTTAATTTCGGGGCAAGCTAGAATTAAAAAAAAAAAACTCTTACTTTCATATTACTTTTGCAGTTTATCCATGCGCTATTTGTCACCTGTTGAATTCTGAGCCAGTAACAAACATGAAAATAATGCAGATGCAATCAGTTGTCCACTCTGCTAGCAAGCAACTAATAAGTATAGTCTATTCGCGATTTCTTCACACTTTTTGTATCAAACCTTTGAAAAATCACCCCATGTGTAATTTGTCTGAATGCTTCCTAAAATACGTCACACATCACAAGCGTTTTACACTTTTGTTGATATTTAATATAGTTAAATTTAACTTTTAATATATATTGTCTACAAATTATAATTTTACGTTTGTAAATAATATGGATAAAATGGAGAGAAAATGGGTTTGTTGGTAATACCTGGTAAGAAATATTTCTCATGCAAAATATTATTAAACTAAGTGCGCACAACGGCACGTTGTTCCTTTGGTGTATATTTTTAAGCTTTGTTTTCATGATTCTTAGGAATAGCCTGAAAGTATAACTTTAGCAGGGCTTCAGAAAAGTGGGAAGTAACCACGAATGGACTATATTTACGGCCAGTAGCTTTTCGCGTAAAAATCGGAGCACACTGTAGACTTCAATACTATATACACACCTCAGCTGTTGTTATACCTCCATTGGCTGCTGGTGCCGTGTCCGTCTTTGACCAAGCCACTCAGGACTAAGTAACTCCGGCACTGAACCTTCGTGATTCGTGCGCAAACTGTTAACACGCGCCAGAACATTTGTTAGCCAATCAAAGAAGCTGGATGACCCTACAGTGCTTTGGACTGTATCTTGTCTCGAAATCCTTTCGCGAAATATCACTGCCCCTAACTATAGTTTATCTGTTCATGATTGTACACAAGACTCTAAAAGTTACTGAACTCGCGAGTTCTTCGGGTCTCTACTCATAGCATGTCGTTTATGAGCCTCGGTCTTGGTATCGTAGAGCACGTGAGGCAGTAACACTATGTTATTACTTATAACGACTCCCACGACACACATAAAACCACGCAGCATGAAAACGAACTGCTTTGTCCCGCCGCCATTTGTACGTGAATCAAAATCGAATCGTCCCAAGCACGAGTTCACATTGTGTCAGGTGTACTTATGACCTTCTTGTGGATAAAGGTGGGTTGGCAATGTTCCAAGTGTCAGTGTCACCTTCTTGGTAAAGCAAAATTTGGTGGGAAATTTAAACGTAAATATGGGATTTACTTCGCACGATTATGCCACAGGTAAGTGCACACTGACGAAATGGCGTGACGGTTTCTTTGATGTTAGTGAACCCATTCTGTGATTGGCTGCACGAGGTTCTGGGACCGGGCCTTGTGTCTGATTGGCTACTGCGGCCGGCTCACAATTAAGCTACCTGAACGGCCACTGTTCGCCATTTGCTGGCGTGTGCGGAGTAAGCATGTGTTTTACCTCTTATTTTTATGTCCTGTGTGGTTTAACTACGAAGGCCTGCGACGACGAGAACCCGAGATTACGGTGGGTTCCGAATAACCTGAATACCGACGACTATGCTGAGCCATGATAGGGCCGCCTGTTTTCGCGAGAAAATTCCACGACTGGCTGTACTCCAAAACACGTTAGTTCAGAACCGGTATCGCCGTTGACGTCTGAAGTGACTGCCAGCCAATCTCGGACGTCCAGTGTAGGGGCAACTTCATCCTGATTGGCTCAGCCAAGTATAACATGTCTTCTCACGCAGGCACGCAGCCAGTAGCCAAAGTAAATGTGCAAACCTGCACTTAAGAAGTTGAAATGTAGTCTGTGCATAAATACTTTCGCGAAAAACAGGTTGCCATATTCTTGGAGCAGGTGTGGGGCGCAAACCGTGACAAGAGGTATGTGAATTTCACAAATTCATTCTATGGTATGTTAGACTTCAAACTCGTATACTTCATCATTGTTACTTTTTTTGATTGGACCACAGTTGTATGACGCGTCCTGGACTTCAATGAGCCAGTAAGAGACAGGAAAATACATAGTGACCGTGGCAGGTGCAGCCNCAGATATATATATATATATATATATATATATATATATATATATATATATATGCTTCTGTCTGTGGAATCTAATTTGTTCTTTCTAGAAGCGATATCATCTGTAAAGTGTAAAATCACAGAGGACTTACCAATACAGAGGAGAAACAGCCGTTTGCACAGGAAACTCCAGCCGCAGACGCCAGCAAAATGGCGTCACTGGCCAGCAAGACATTGAAACGTCGTTTTGCCAATCAGTGCCTGGGAATATACTCGCCAGCCGGCTGCCCAACCAGTAGGGAACCTTCTACAGCATGCAGTGGCCAATCAGACACAAGGTCCGTTCCCAGAGCCGTGCGCAACAAATCGATAAATTGGTACTACCACATCAAAGGAACCGCCACGCCATTTCATCTCTGTGTACTTATCTATTCCGTGGTAAAAGTTGAAGTTTTTTTTAGCCTGAATATACAATAATGCATTTTTTTTAATATCCAACCTCGTTAAACGTAATGCATTTTGAATTTACGTGTTTAAATCATTCTCTACTTAACGGACGCTTTTGAATTTATATCGAGATGTTTTTACTAGCACTGTTTTGTTATTTTGAATTTTTTAGCACAATGACTTTGCCAAGGACCAACATTTAGATGTGCTGTAATCCAGGCACTTGCTTGGGAAAGTTATCTACTTCCAGTTCGCGCTGTGGGAAGGAAAGAGCCGATGTCATTAGCCATTTCGAAACCAGATACTCGCCCGAGGGGCGTGGCTGGTATACCCAACGAAAGGCCGTGGCCTAATTCGGAAGAGCGAGTTGCCTGCTTCGGATAGCACTTTGCCTGTGAACGGGTGCGACTTTAATTGCCGGATGAGATCAGAGGCTATAAGGTCCACTTCTTTCTGTTTTCTACCCGTACTCTCGCCGCTATTAGCAGCTATGCGTAGCCATGAAGGAACAAAAGTATGTAGTGGGATATCTCTCTGTGACATTTTTATGATAAATTAATCAATATAAAACTTTGCGTCATTTGTGTGATTTTATATTTTTTTCGTATTGTACAGCTAAGTTAATTAACTAGTGGAGCGAGTTTCACTTGTCTTATTAATATATGTAATCAAAACATTATGATTTATTAAATCATAAAGTCTCAGCCATTGCACCGGAGTAGACAACACGCAGAACTTATTAAACAATAGTACAGAAACTACGAAAATTGTTAGAAAAGTACAATTTTTGTTTCATATTGTTAAGATTTTGATATTTTGGTGATATTTATCCTTAACGGGGATATAGGGGCGTAACAAGTTACTGATAAAAGTTATGTAATGGACACTATATATAAGAGGCCTATTTAACATTAAGGTTGTACAATATTATTTCAATATAAATGTGATTGAATATGAACAAATATACTGAAATATTAAATGATGTTATTTTATAAAGATTTAACCAGTCACATTCTGTTTAAAGTCTAATTGGAGAGTCCCCACCTTGTTCGTGATTCCGGAGGCTGATTAAGATGGCGCAAGTAGACGGCCGGACACACCCATCTTCAGTGGTTTTCTCGTTCCAATGGCCCGACGGCAAAAGACACCGCCCACGGACTACACTGTCCTATATCGGCTGCGTTGTCCCCGTTTACTGGCCGGTGGAGGGGGTTTCTGTGGTTTGCGATTTCATAACTAATTTCAGCGATCACGGCCCATGTCCTGGATAAATACGTGAAGGTGTGATCAGGCAGGCCGCTCAGCTAAGGGCCTGACCACAACTTTGTAACAATATGAAAAAAGAATAATACTAATATATATTAATTTTTTTTATGGAAACACATTTTGAAAAAAAAAACACTGGAACAAGAAGAACTATCATAATTAACCTGGCTGGTTGTAATAAAAATGAGTAATAATGTTTTCAATAACTAATAATTTGTTTTAAGCACATTCATTTTAGCCACGAAACACCTCGTTTTTATAACTAAAATAAATTTACGTGAAGCCAGTTATTAAAAATATTTTATAATATTAGTACCAATATTTTCTTACATGCAACCATAGTAATGCTTTTCCTACTTAACGTTTTTTTTTTGCAACGTGTGCTTTCTATAGCATCCGGAATAAAACTGCAATAAAATTTAGATTAAAACTGAACTCATATTGATATAATTTTTAAACATTAAAAATAAATACATTCCAGCAAAATATTTTACTGTATTACCAAATATATGCATTTTTCTCTTTCATGTGCAACTATAATCGTACTTTTCTGACAATTTTGACTGTGTTAGTACTATTTTTTTTAATGAGTTCTGCGTGTTGTACATTCGGTTGAAGTGCTTCATTGGAAGCAACTCTCCTGCAGTCCATTCACGGTTACTTAACTCTTTCCTGAAGTCCTACTTAAGTTATAGTACCAGGGTATCTTTCCGCGTCGTACAAACAAAGCTTGAATGGTCTAAAAAAATTACACCAGAAGGTCAAACACACCGAATTCGTGCGCACTCAGTGTAATAAATATTTTGCATAAAAACTACTTCTTACTAGGCGTTACCAACATGGCTATTTTCTAACTTTTTTTTATGCATACTAATTATATCTGAAATATTGTAATTCATAGATAAAATACCTACAAATTAAATGTCAAATTTATCATAAACAAGGTACGTTTATGAACAGAAGTATAAAACGCTTGTGATACGTGGATATTTAGGACATAACCAAACATGTCATTGATGGGGTGGTTTTCCAAAGGTTTGATTTAAAAAAAATGTGAAGAAACAAAGAATAGACTATACCTTACGTACTGTGTGCTTACGCCGTGACAGCGCACGTACTCACACTATTCGCTTCCCATCATGGCGAACCGGCTTTGTTCCCCAGCAGGGACCAACTGCTTAAACGTGGCGACCATTGATGTTGACCGGTGTTTTCTCAGGGACCCCCCCGTTTCCTCCACTATTGATCAACGTCGTGTTGATCCATAGAAAGGCGTTAAGTGACAACGTAGGCCAATAGAACATGGTGTCCCTGCAGCGGTAGATATAGGCGACTGACGTCTTGTGTATAAGGCACTCCCCTCTTTTTCCGCGTTTGAGGCCGAGAGGCGCAGGAGCGATAAGGTCGACACTGCCTCGCGCATCAAGTACGCCATCGCCACTAAGCGCAAGACTCTGGACTGGCGCGCAGTGTTCTCGTCGCACTGCGTGCACCTATGGGACGTTCAGTGGCGACCCTATTATTTTATTGGTGGAAAGTCTGTAGTAAGGTTCAGTGCGGGGCCCTTGAGTAGTTTTGTATGTACATATCTGACGCTTATATTTTGAGATACGTTTTGAAAAAGCCGTTTTTAGCAATTTTGGAGTACTAAAAAATGGCGTTTCTAATGTGCCTGACGTCCTGAAAGCAGTGACAGCCCTCGCCCGAAGTGTGTGTTCTTTTCGAATATTTCGCAGAAAAACGTGTATTACCAACACACTGTAACGCTGTTCAAGTGCCAGGTAGTCGGGAGCATTAACGCCACATTGAGGTATAGGCTATTCACGGCAAAGTGAGCACTTTTGAAAGCCCTTTCATTTGGAATAATAGTCAATAAATATATTTTATTGCAGCCTTAGACGTTAACTTAAGAGTTCGGTGGAATATAAAAACTGTGTTTATTACTTACATGACAATATTTTTTTTTTAAAAGGTTGTTAAAGGATAAAAAAAAGTCTGATAAGAAAAAGTAACTAGGGCTTCAACGTGAACAGAATTTATGTGCGTATTTACTGGGTGTTACAACAAACTAGAAGTAAGTCGTCTATACACTCCATTACAGGAATACCAGCTTTATTGATCTGTGCATTTTCACTTACCAGCGCCCTATTGATCCAAATTACACCGGGCGTAGGACCTACGTACACCTTACTGGCAAGTTTCATTATTGGCTGGCTCCTGGCCAATGAATTTGTGAGATGACTGTGTCCTGATTTTAGTGACTCGTCATGTGCAATTAGATATACCTTCTATCCTGTTCATTTCTGTAAGTGATTTAATATTTAACGTTTTGTTCACGAAATTACAACTAATGTTTTATAGTGTGTATATTACCTTAACATAAAATACTAGTGAAACAAAGGAAGCATATCGTGCGAGTTTAGTCTTCAAAAATAAAGAAATATGGTACACAAACGGTTGCCCGAGCTGAATTCGGGCATAATCCTTAAAATGTTAAAAAATGATTCCCGACCGCATATCCTACCCGGTATGCGAAAGCCTAACTTTCGTCAAGAAGTTCGCGTGTATATTTCGTAGCTGATCAGAAACATGTTTTAGAGGCCGCGGTGGTGTAGTGGTCAGACTACTCGCCTCCCACCTAGGCGAACCGGGTTCGATTCCCGGCGGGATCGCCCCCGGGTTTTCGCAAGTGGGAATTGTTTCGGACGGTGCCGCTGGTTGGCGGGTTTCCTCGGGGATCTCCCTTTTTCCCCGCACTTGCATTCTGGCACTGCTCCATACTCGCCTCACTTCAACCTTATCTGCCTCGAAGACCTCGATGTTAAGAGCCGTCCAAATCTCTCCACTACAGCAACATATTTATTTTATTGATGGTTATACTAAAACCATGATTATTACTCGTGAATCAGCTTTGGGAGATTGGTGACTGAGGCATCGGCCGTCATCTCCTCCACTAAGTTAGACGCAAAAAAAAATTATAAGCTAGATAGCATGCTTCTGGACGTCAGTGCACAGTTGTATGCTGGCAACGATTAGTTGATCGTTGATGGTATCAGCGCGCTTGTGACGCAGAGTGCGTAAGAATGCAGAGGCGAAACAGCCGCTTACACCGCGAACTGCAGCCGCACACCCCAGCAAGATGGCATCGCTGGCCAGCAACATGTTGGAATGTCGTTCGCCAATCAGCGCCCGGTAATCTACTCGCCAGCCGGCAGCTCAGTCCCAGTGCGCCGGCGGCGCGGCGTTCTGAAACGTTACTCCGAGAGTAGAGTAAAGTAACAGAGAGTAAATGCTGGTCACGGTAAACTGAGCACTTTTGAAAGCCCTGTTTAAGATCTACTTGTATACACATGTGTATTGTTCCACCATATGCTGCTTAAAGTACAGATCAAACGAACAACGCGAAGCATGTTTATGCTATTGTCCATCGCCGTCGCAATGCTTTCTTATGGCTTGATGTGACCTTGAGGCGTTTAAAAATTGTGTACTATGAATTCTCCTTGAAGTCGATTTGAAAGGGTTAACTTAATTAGTTACCAGCCTGGTAATTATTCAGCGAAGTATCTTATCGTAACGCAACGCAATTGTGCGTGTAGGCTGTTCACGGTAAAGTGAGCACTTTTGAGACCCCAGTTACTTTTTGCTATCAGTCATTTTTTATCCTTCCGCCACATTTTAAAATTAATACTGCCATGTAATTAATAAACATAGTGTATATATTTCATCGGACTCGAAAGATAGTATCTAGGGCTACAATAAAACATATTTATTGACTATTATACCAAACGAGAGGGCTTCAAAAAGTGCTCACTTTACTGTAAATAGCCTGTACACAAAAACAATACGGTTTGTTTTTATAACTTCACTTAGCCGGTGTCTTCTATAATATTCTTGCAAATCGACACAAACATTCGCACTCGTCAATGTCAAAAATACCAGACCCCTCTACACTCATGTTCTCATGTTCACAGAAGGTAAAGTTTCTGTAGCCTGTAACATGTACGTTTCTTTCTCATCACGGTTAGTGCAGCTTCAGTTGTCACCACCCACCATACTCTGTGCCAATTACTGAGCGTCGGTCTAAGCCATTGGGATTTCGAGAAACTTGGAATATCACTCCTTGGAGTAGAGTTCTTTGCTTTCGCCTTTGTCCATTGGTTGCCTCCCTCCCTCTCTCCCTTCAGAAAAACTATAAATACTCCTGTAACGCCAGCCAATTACGGACTGTTTATCTGCTCTGGTCTCGCTATTGTGTTCATAATGAGACGTGACTGGACTATTCTATCCTGACCCACTCCGCCTTCGTATCAGGCAAAAAATTCTCTCATCCCCCCCTCTCTATCACTCTCTCTGTGTATAAAAGGACAACGTTATGGCTTTTCCTTTACGGCGTCTGTGGAATTGCCCGCATTCCCAGCTACCAGACGAAAGGGAAGAAATTGTAACTATTGGAGCGGAATTTACGACGTAAATCCTACGGGCCAACGACCTGGGAATTGCAGGGACTACAGGCAACGATATTGGACTTTGTATTCTACTCGTCGCAGAAACTATGGCGACTTGCGTTTAAACGGAAAAATGTTTTAATATCCGTAGGTTGGAAAAAAAAATAATTTCACTGAAACCTAGGGACCTGCAAATTCGTGTTATTTTGTGGCTGCAGATTATACTCCAAGATTTCGTATGCTCGTTTGACTTTAGGCATTGGCCAATAACTTGGGTGGCACGTCTCAAAGTCGTTTTTATCTAATATAAAATAATCCAGGGTTGAGTAACCAATCTTCAGTAAAGTGGCTACTCAGGTAAATGACGCCTTGTTGTNAGGGGGGTAGTATTGGGATTGCAACCCCTCTGAAACTGAAGTTGCTATCAATTAGTAGGGCCAGTGATATTTCGCGAAAAGATTTCGAGACAAGATACAGTACAAAGCACTGTAGGGTCGTCCAGCTTCTTTGATTGGCTAACAAATGTCCTGACCCTTGTTAATAATTTGCGCAAGAATCACGTATGTTCAGTGTCGGAGTTACTTAGTCCTGAGTGGCTTGGTCAAAGACGGACACGGCACCAGCAGCCAATGGAGGTATAACAACAGCTGAGGCGTGCATATAGTATTGAAGTCTACTGTGTGCTCCAATTTTTACGCGAAAAGTCACTAGCCCTACCAATTAGTATTAAAATAATTAATATGCTTTTAATTATTATGTAGATGTTATTTCCGTGAACTATGATGTGTTTTTATTATACGGTTCGGTCATTTTTCTCCTGGTAGTTGTACTAGTTAACACATTGCATCAACACCAGAAACGCTTTCCTTCCTTCTCTTCAGACTGTGTTACACCCCTCTTAAAGAAGTTTCTGGCTACGCCACTGAATGGCAGTAGCCAATGAAATCACAAGTGCGCTCAAGTAGGTGTAGGGTTGTGAAGTCTAGCATGTTAAAAAAAAATAACGCGAATTTGGCATACCTGTACCAGAGCCAAGGACCGCGGTTTACGCAGCGGCTAGAGCGCTCGTCTCCCACCAAGGCGTACCGGGTTCGATTTCGGACGGGGTCGCTCCCCGGATTCTCGCACTTGGGAATCCTATGGTCGTTCGCCAATCAGCGCCTGGTAGCCTACTCTCCAGCAGGCGTCTCAGCCAATAAGAAACCTCCCGCATCGTGCAGTGGCCAATCAGATTCAAAGCTCGTTGCAGAGTCTCTCAGAGCCAATCAACGAGTGGGTACTCCCACATAAAAAAAAACCGCCACGCCAATTCGTCTGTGTACTTATCTACTCTGTGGTGACACTTTGTCAATAAAATGCTTCGAGACACTGGAAAATCGCGTGACATTTTCGATAACATAGTTTATCCTTTTATGATTGGATGATCAATTTTTTTATTGTCCAACGGCGATCCGACATGATGTTGGCGTGTGCCGCTGGAGTTTGAGGTATAAGTAGAGACCGGAAAAATTCGTGTTATAATTTTGCGGCAGACTAAACACCAAGTTACTGTGCATTTGACCGACTTGTGCCTTAGACCGGCTGAATATCTGGCACCTAGCGGGAAAATTGAGCTAATATTCAGCGGCGGACTGGCCAATTTTCTTTAACGAAGTCAAACAGGTAGGTGATTCCACTTAAATGTCAGTGACCAATAAAACTACTGACAGTGCTCACTTATGCATAAGGCAGTCTAGTTTATCTAGTCTCCGAAAGATAACGCGAATTCTGCAAGTATCTAAGTATGACCGGCTTTTTTGCCTCTGTATTCTTACTATAGGTACTAAGTTTGTTCCGGCGACATCCTGTTTGTATGTAACCAACCTTTTACCAGTTTCTTGCCGTGGAACTACCTTCGGTGCTTTTTCCTTTCTTGATCGGCTCATGTTGCCCGCGCGCGCTTGTCCCATCCGTTCATCCTCGCCTCCCCTGCTGCGACATGTGTTGGTCCAGAGATAGTGGCTGGGAACCCTTCTTCAACCCCTCGCGACTAGCTTTACTCTCGGTTATTAACTTCCTCCGGAGCGTTCTTTTAGGAGGTGTAAACAAAGCCCTGCCCAAGGGGGAGCTGGGCGGCAGCCATATGTCACACGACGCTCAAGTCTTGGGGGGGGGGGATGCCGTGGAACCCAGCGAACTGATTCCACACACCAAGCGCAACGCTCACGACGACACACGTACCTTCACACAAATATCAGTGGGAAATGCCTGAAGAGTTCGGAATATAGAAACACAAAAACGCAAGAGCATACACATAGAGGCGTTTCACTGTTATGTCAAATGTATACTCTATTCACGGTTACTTCAAACTTTTCTGAAGCCCTGCTAAAGTTCTACTTCCAGGATATTCCTCCGCTTCATGTAAACAAAGCTTAGAAAATTACGCCAGAGGGCCAACGCACCGCATTTGTGCGCACTCAGTGTAATAACATTTTGCATAAGAACTGTTTCCTTCTATAGGCTATTCTTGGTAAAGTGAGCACTTTTGAGATCCCTCTCATTTGAAATAATAGTCAATAAATATAATTTATTTTCTCCTTGAATGTTAACTTTTGAGCGAGGTGGAATATACACACTGTGTTTATTATTTACATGACAAGATTTAATTAAAAAGGTGGTTAAAGGATAAGAAATGGCTGAAAGTAAACAGTAACTAGGGTCCCAAAAGTGTTCACTTTACCTTGAACAGCCTATAGCCATTACCAACACACCTATTTTTTCGTTGTCTTTATTCATATTAGGTACTTATAAATTAAAAAAAATTATAATTTATAAACAGATTGTGAGTAAAATTTAAATGTAGCAAGAAATATTGTACTTTTATGTTAACGCAAGCATAAAACGCTTGAGATATGTGAGATATTTAGGAAACAACCAAACACGTAATACATCGTATGTTTTCTCAAAGGCTCGATAAAAAAAGTGCTAAGAAACCGCGAATATACTATAGTGTTGTGATGTATTCTGAGCGAGGATGGCGAGTTAGACAGTAAATTCTGATAAGTCTACTCACCACTAATACACTCTCAATAAGGATGATAGTTATACTTTGTTGATATAATGCTACAAACTCTAATCGTCTTCTTTTAGAAAATTTTAATATGGAAATTGTTTCCAGAGTGAATTATGTCGACTGAGGTTGCAGATCCTCCTGTCCTCTTTTAACAACTTTATATTTCTTTGACAGTATTTTTGTAAGATTTTTTAGTGTATGATGAAATTCATTCGTATGCGTGTGACGGGTAACGCTACTATAATGCATACTGGCACTTGTTATATAGTTTTCTTCGTAGTATCTTTTTTGAATTGAACCTTTGCAAAATCACCCCTTGTATGACGTGTTTGCTTGTTTCCTAAATATATCATGTATCACGAGCGTTTTATACTTCTGTTAACGTAAGTGTTTTATTAGTTATATGTTTTGTATAAATAAAAAAAAAATTTCATTTATAATTAACACTAATAAAACAGAAAGAGAAAATAGGTGTGTTGTTAATGCCTAATAAGAAATAGTTCTCATGAAAAATATTATTAAACTTAGTGCGCACGAATCCGGTGTGTTGTCCCTTTGGTGTAATTTTCTAGACTTGGTTAAGCTTTTGTTTGCGTGAGACGGAGGGATATCCTGAAAGTAGAACTTTAGCACGGCTTGAGGAAAGCTGCAAGTATGGAAGTAACGGTGAGTGGACTATGGACGGTATGCTAAATGAAGAAAGTACAATACTGTTCGAAGCGTGAATGAGGTTCACATACGATTGGTTGTGCTGGCTGTTATTATCCGTCATTTAATTTCCAAAATGGTATGGGTGTAAATTGTATTTATGTTGGTGTGCAAGGAACGGAAATATAANACCTTGAACAGCCTATAGCCATTACCAACACACCTATTTTTTCGTTGTCTTTATTCATATTAGGTACTTATAAATTTAAAAAAATTATAATTTATAAACAGATTGTGAGTAAAATTTAAATGTAGCAAGAAATATTGTACTTTTATGTTAACGCAAGCATAAAACGCTTGAGATATGTGAGATATTTAGGAAACAACCAAACACGTAATACATCGTATGTTTTCTCAAAGGCTCGATAAAAAAAGTGCTAAGAAACCGCGAATATACTATAGCGTTGTGATGTATTCTGAGCGAGGATGGCGAGTTAGACAGTAAATTCTGATAAGTCTACTCACCACTAATACACTCTCAATAAGGATGATAGTTATACTTTGTTGATATAATGCTACAAACTCTAATCGTCTTCTTTTAGAAAATTTTAATATGGAAATTGTTTCCAGAGTGAATTATGTCGACTGAGGTTGCAGATCCTCCTGTCCTCTTTTAACAACTTTATATTTCTTTGACAGTAGTTTTGTAAGATTTGTTAGTGTATGATGAAATTCAGTCGTGTGCGTGTGACGGGTTAAAGTTACTATAATGCATACTGGCACTTGTTATATAGTTTTCTTCGTAGTATCTTTTTTGAATTGAACCTTTGCAAAATCACCCCGTGTATGACGTGTTTGCTTCTTTCCTAAATATATCATGTATCACGAGCGTTTTATACTTCTGTTAACGCAAGTGTGTTATTAGTTATATGTTTTGTATAAATAAAAAAAAAATTTCATTTATAATTAACACTAATAAAACAGAAAGAGAAAATAGGTGTGTTGGCAATGCCTAGTAAGAAATAGTTCTCATGAAAAATATTATTAAACTTAGTGCGCACGAATCCGGTGTGTTGTCCCTTTGGTGTAATTTTCTAGACTCGGTTAAGCTTTTGTTTGCGTGAGACGGAGGGATATCCTGAAAGTAGAACTTTAGCACGGCTTGAGGAAAGCTGCAAGTATGGAAGTAACGGTGAGTGGACTAAGGACGGTATGCTAAATGAAGAAAGTACAATACTGTTCGAAGCGTGAATACGGTTCACATACGATTGGTTGTGCTGGCTGTTACTATCCGTCATTTAATTTCCAAAATGGTATGGGTGTAAATTGTATTTATGTTGGTGTGCAAGGAACGGAAATATAAAGACGGAACTGTTGCACTTGTATGACGGCAAGTTCTGGAGATCGTACAACTTTTTGAGAGCCGGGTTTCGTTGAGCGGGGCCTCTCTTAAGAGCCGATGAGGGTGAAATGAGGTGCGAATTGAGCAGCGTCGGAATGCAAGGGCGGAGGAAATGGGAGATCCCCGAGAAAACCTGCCGACCAGCTACATCGTCTGGCACGATTCACACTTGCAAAAATCCGGCAGTGTCCCGACCGGGGATTGAACCCGGTTACCTTGGTGGGAGGCGAACAGTCTAACTGCTCAGCCACCGCGGCCCCGCGGCCCCATGTTTCGTTGAGGTAATCATTCTACTTTATTTTTTATCTGCATAGAATGCAGCAGGTATCNGGGCCCCGCGGCCCCATGTTTCGTTGAGGTAATCATTCTACTTTATTTTTTATCTGCATAGAATGCAGCAGGTATCTGTATGTAAGTTTGGCAGTGATAACCCACCCTGCAGTCGACGATTATTTAATTTAATTTAATCTCTTTTGAGTCTTGGACTTAAGGGAAAGTGAATTATATTAATTGAGCTAGTGTTTGATTCAAGTTATAACGTTCTGCAGCTAACTTGGACGGAATTAAACAATTTAGGTACTTAACTTTTTCAGGCATATGTAGAAGTGTAATTTTAGGCGTCGCAGTGAACAAATCTTTTCGCAACCAATACAGATGTGTGTGTGTGTGTGTTTGATGTTATTGGCAGCAGGTGTTGATGCGACTGCGGAATATAGTCTAAACGAGCGAATGATGTCTCCTATCAAGCGAGGGACTTATTTTATTGGTTGCTGTTTTCCGCAGTGTACAGCGTGCATCATTGCTGTGTTGACACAGAGTAGATAAAGAACACAGAGCCGAAATGGTGTGGCGGTTCCTCTGATGTAAGCGCACCTATTCTCTGATTGGCCCCACGTGGCTTTGGGAATGGTGCTTGTGTCTGACTGCTACTGCGTGCTGCAAAAGACCCCCCATTGGCTGCTCTGCCGGCTGGCAAGTAAGTTAGCAGACACTGATTGGCGAACGGCGTTCCGAAATTTTGCTGGCCTGTGACGCCATTTTGCTTGCGTGTGCAGCTGGAGTTTGCGGTATCATCCACCACGATGAAGTCCTTTGAAAAGAGATCCACTGATGATCAAATTTATTTTCCATGCAGTATGCAGACCGCTGTGCATGAAAGGGTTAAAGGGTTTGTATCTCTTCCATCATGGATTTTTTCTTATTTCCCCATAGCTTACTTTTCAGATCAAATATTTTAAAACGAAGACTGTTAGAGCATGGGGCATNGATTTTTTCTTATTTCCCCATAGCTTACTTTTCAGATCAAATATTTTAAAACGAAGACTGTTAGAGCATGGGGCATACATTATAGTCTATTCACCAAATCTTCACACTTTTTTCAATCAAACGTTTGAAAAACCACTCCATGTATGGCGTGTTTGTTTGTTTCCTAAATATATAATGTATCACGAGCTTTTAATGCATCCGTGACATATTAGTATTTAACTTTTGTTTAAATTGAAATTTTAGATTTATTTTATCTATAAATTATAATATCATGTTTGTAATTAATATGAATAAAAACAGAAAGTAAGTGTTCGTAATGTCTAGCAAGAAATAGCTCTTATGCAGAATATTATTAAACTGCCTGAGCACAAATAAGCTGCGCTGTCCCTTTGGTGCAATATTTTAGACTTAGATAAGCTTAAGTCTACACGAGGCGGATGAATATCCTGAAAGTAGAACTTCAGCAGGTCTTCAGAAAAGTTGGAATTAACCATAGCAGATATTTTTTAAGTCCACAATATTTTGCCCGTGTTGTTTTTGTCGCAACTGTAACCATAATAAATATTTAATAATAATTAGAGACGATGGAAAATCGTGAAAATGTTTTGAGTCAGCATATCTTCCATGACACCATAGCTGGTTTATCGTTTTACGATTGGATGACCAAAGTTTTGACTCGGCTAAGTTCTTTTCAGGTCAGTTACAAACGCTCTGCTTTAGAGTATCAGACTTCTCATTGGCTCCGTTAAATGAGATAGAAGCTTCATACATGCATTGCGGCCAATAAGAAAAGAAAACTCTCGTAAATATGCACAGTAAGTTAAATCCTAGCTAACAGCCAACTTTCCCCGCGATATAGCATCATCTCTAATCATTATTAGTTATTTTTCAGTTTCACCATGATAATCAGTCCATCATCTTTTTAGAAATTCTGTAAAGTATTCTTTATGTAACAATGGTTGGAATTAAATATTAAATCTTAAGTGTAAGTTATAAAGCTTTATTAAAAGGATACCGCCACCTTAAGCAAATGCGCAGTAATATTATATTTTGGTTTTCTGTGGTTGTTACTCCTTTCGACGAACCAGCCTTTCTTGGGCTCTACGCGCTGTGTGTTCTGGGGAAACTGCGTAGTAATACTCACTATCGATCCAGGAATACTTGCCCCACTTTGGCGTGGCAGCCTCCCCTAGGGCAGTGAGCGTCTTTCCACCCTGCTGCTGTCAGGGGAACAGCGTCTGGTGTTTTCCGATGTGTCACTAGCACCTTTGCGACATCATCGTCTTTTTTGCGCCATCGCGGTCTCCAATCCCAGGCTGGCTTTTTCTTGTGGCTAGAAACATGAAATTTGCGATTTCACTAGCCAGTAGGGTAGACTTTNTCCAATCCCAGGCTGGCTTTTTCTTGTGGCTAGAAACATGAAATTTGCGATTTCACTAGCCAGTAGGGTAGACTTTACTGTCTTACAATCTTGCAGTTATCAACTATAGTTCATTCACGTCTACTTTCAACTTACCCGAAGCCCTACTTAAAGTTCTGCTTTCGGGATATTCCTCCGCCTCACGGAAACATAGCTTAACTAAGTCTAGAAAATTACACCAAAGCGACAACGCACTGTATTTGTAGGCTTTCGGTTTAATAATGTTTTGCACGAGAACTATTTCTTAGTATGCATTACCAACACACCTATGTACTCTCGGTATTTATTCTTTTTAGCTATAAATGAAATATTATAATTTGTAAATAAAATGCAAGTAAAAATCTATTTTAACCAAAAAGGTCGTTTTAAAAAGAAGTACAAAACGCTTGTGGTACATGACGCCTTTAGGAAAAAACTAAACTCGTCATACGGGGGGTAATTTTCAAAGGTTTGATTCAAAAAGTGTGAAGATACTGCGAAGAAACTATATTCATTGGTTGCTCTGGCTGTCCCAGCGTGACGCGGTGATTGGGCCTTCGTTTTATTGCTTGTTCAATACCGGCCGGGGTTCTTCTTGANCTGGCTGTCCCAGCGTGACGCGGTGATTGGGCCTTCGTTTTATTGCTTGTTCAATACCGGCCGGGGTTCTTCTTGAAGTGTCAAATAATGCGTGGTCCAACTGAAAAAGAAGCAGTAAACGTAAGAATTGCTTAAATTCTAGCTTGCCCGGGNAGTGTCAAATAATGCGTGGTCCAACTGAAAAAGAAGCAGTAAACGTAAGAATTGCTTAAATTCTAGCTTGCCCGGGAATGAAAACGCGAATTTTTCTGGCCTCCGCCAATGGCGCCCGCATACACGTCGCGTGATGATACGCGTTCCACCAAAAAGTACGTGAGAATACGGAGGTGAGACCGCCGCTTGTACCGCCAACTTCATCCGCACACGCCGACAAAATTGCGTCACTGGCCAGCAATATGTCGGCACGCCGTTCTCCAATCAGCGCCTGGTAACCTACCCGCCAGCCGGCAGGCCAGCCCGCAGCATACAGTAGCCAGTAGCCACACATTACCCGTTCCCAGAGCTTTGCGCAGCCAATCAGAGAACGGGTGTGCTTATCTACTCTGTGGGGTAAATTCTGTGTGTATCCGCGGTCTGTTCTTATACGAAAAGAAATCACACTTGAATAATGTGGAATACAACTTTTCAGTACATATCGAATATTGAAAACATTATCTTTAAGCCCCTTTAAAATGAACGAAAACCGCGTTTCCCGACTTATATAAAATTTATTTCTTGAATAAGTGCGAAATTTTGATAGGGCCATACGCTTAATTTTACTACAATCTTTTTATTCACAGAATTAGACCGAGTAAAATTATTCACATAATTTTTCACAGCATTAGACTGTATTGGCGTGACATACAAATTATTTCAGTAATTTTATTTGGTTTCTGGACGCAGTCACGTTGTAAAATTAGGTTTTCTTGGTTGGTTTCCACGCGTGACTTCCGGACGAAGCGTCGCGTCGGTCTGGAGTAAGGGAGCTGTTTATTTTTTTCCCCGTCCTTGTTTTTAAAAATAACCAGTCGGTCGGTCCGGTCCCGCTGTTGTCAGAGCTCTCGCCCTTCCTCCAGCTTCTCCTGAAGCCCTGCACCAGCGCACAGCTGTGTTTGCTTTGTCTGCGACGTCTCGCTCGCGTGTTTGGCCACGTGGGCCCGCGATGGTTCGAGTAGAAGGGCTGAGGTCGACACGGGGAGCGTCGCCACAAGAGTGCTTTGAGGCTCCCGCCTACCTGTAGCTTTTCCCCGCGTTTGAGGCCGATAAGGACGACACTGCCACGCGCATCGAGTGCTCCATTGCCGCTAAGCGCAAGGCTCTCAACTGGCGTGCAGTGTTTTAGTCGCACTGCGTGTACCTATGGGACTTTCCATGGCGACCGTATTATTTTATTGGTGGAAAGTCTGCAGGAAGGTTCAATGCAGGGCCCTTGAGTAGTTTTGTATGTATCTGATTCGTTTATTCTGGGATACAGCGCTTTTCGGAGTGCTCTGGAATGGCGTTTCTAATGCGTGTGACGTCTAGAAAGCACTCAACAGCCCTCGTCTGAAGTGTGTGTTCTTTTCGTAGATCAGCACATTGTTCGCCTCTTTAATAATTTCGTGCGTAAACGTGTGTTTCAAACACACTGAAAAGCAGTTCAAGCGCTAGGTAGACGGGAGCCCAATACACACGGGCATCAGTAGTAGGGAAAAAATGAGTTGAGCGCNGAGCCCAATACACACGGGCATCAGTAGTAGGGAAAAAATGAGTTGAGCGCAAGGGCGTGCGGGCGTGGAGCGTCGGAGCTGTTCATGCTCTGTCATTCCAGTCGTCCGGCGGCCGTATTGTCCATCATGTTCGATGTCGGTGACCTTGACCCTGACCTCAATGACCCTTGACCTTGAAATTCCAAAAAAATTATACAAAATTTAATATCAAAGAATTATTAAAAATTATTTAAAAATTACATGTATTTTAAACTAAAATTAACACTAGCAACTATCTCACAAATATCCTCCCTGGCGTATTTAATATTAAGGTTTACTCGAAACTTACAAAACACATATACATTTTTTTTTTTATTCTAACGCGATAAGTGNACACTAGCAACTATCTCACAAATATCCTCCCTGGCGTATTTAATATTAAGGTTTACTCGAAACTTACAAAACACATAGGCCCTATACATTTTTTTTTTATTCTAACGCGATAAGTGATATCGTTTATAAACAAAAGTGGGGTTATATAAAGTCTACTAAAACTGCACCTGTTAACTACAAGCATTCAAAATTTTAAAGAAATAATATTTGAAAACAATACTTAAACATTGTCTTTACGTATTAATTTAACAACAAAAGTCATGAGAATCTGACCCTAACAGCAGATTATTAGGGGGTCAAATCACCCTCCTAACCCACTGGTTCCGCCGCCCCTGAAGTACATTTCTGACTGCATCCGACACACGATACGTCGTCCAGCAAAATGGCAGAGTGGGACCGAGCATAAATCGCAGGCCCCAGGCACGTATAGGCTGTTCACGGTAAAGTCAGCACTTTTGAGCCCCAAATACTTTTTCCGTTAAACCATTTTTGATAGTTTAACCACCTTTTAAAATAAATATTGCCATTTAAGTAATAAACACAGTGTGTATATTCCACTTCTTTCTGGAAGTAACGTCTAAGGCTGCAATAAAATATATTTATTGACTATTATTGTAATGACAGGACTTTCAAAAATGCTCACTTTACCGTGAACAGCCCGTAGCTAAAAATCCGGTGCTCGGGGAAGAGCGGTTCGTGCGTTTGGCATCCTCTTCCCATAAACTAAGGCGATAAAACTACACGACTGCCTTCAATCTGAGAGCGGCTCGCACAAAGAAGAAAACAGGTTTCCAGCATCCCGTTTCACAGAACGCCAAAGCAAAAAATTTACGCGCTGCAATCGTGTAAGCATCGCAGAATTTTTGGCGAAATTTATGTGCAGTTTGGTTTCCTTGAGGCTGGTATATAACTAAACATTTTAATACTTGGAGGTTGAGATAAATCCCTGGCTGATAGCCATACGTATTTTTTTTGGGGTGGTTTTAAAGTTTCTTGTATTATGCTTGCAGGTTTATTTGGGATGCAGTATTTATCTCAGACGTTATACACGTATGTGGACATTTGTGTCCGTGGCTTGTGCACATGTGCGTGTGGAAATTAATTACTCACTTTTTTTTTACCAACTATCCTACTTTAGTTTCACTACAAAAACACTCATTCAACTAAGTATTGCAGGTTAGTTTAAGCTGTCAAATGAAGTAGCCTCGCACTATCGTGGCCTATAGATGATCTTAGTTTGAAATGCTATGTTTAGGGGTAGTGAAGTTTCGTGAAAAGATTTTAAGACAAGTTATATTTCAAAACACTGTAGGGTCGTTTACTTATCTTGATTGGCTGAATTACTTTTTGACGCGTGTTAACGGCCTGCACACGAATCACGTAGGAGCCGTGCCGATGTTGACGAATTCTGAGTGTACCGGTCAAATATGAAAACGCCTTCTCAAGCAGACAGCAACCTAATGGCAATAGACAAACTGCTGTTGGGTGCATATATTATTGAAGTCTACCGTGTACTTATATATTTTTTCGCGAAAAATCACTAACTTTAGCAGTGTTGAAAAAGAATGGGTGAAAATGCGCTTTGCCTGTAATAATTGCCACCAAAAACGAATCTGTGTTCGTCGATGCACAGACTTCTGTCATACGTCCATAGCTTTTCCGACATCCGATCCAGAAATTGCTCCGAAAATAACGGTTTAGCGGCCACTGCTACATAGACATTCAAGGGCCCCGCTTACCAGGTGCTTGAACTGCATTGCAGAGTGTTAGAAAGCACTTACCCCCCCCCCCCNNCTATTAAACGTGCGTCCTATGAGCTGATCTACGAAAAGAGCACACACGTCGTGCGAGGCGTGTTAAATTCTTTGGAGACGCCACGCTTATTAAAAACACAATTTCAAAGCATTCACCGTAGCTTAAAACTGCTTTCTCAAGATATACGTACCAGATACATACAAAAATACTCAACGGCCATGCACTGAACCTTGCCACAGATTTCCCACCAAGAAAATTATAGGGTCTACGCTTAAAGTCCCATAGGTACACGCAGCACGACGAGAACCCTGCTTTTACGTCGGCCACCACATGACAACGCACATCTCGCCTTCTTGGCACTTGGGCAGTTCGAGTGTAAGCAGTGAGAACTAGTACTGCTAGTTCCGTTGATGTCGCCCGGGTTCTAAACCGGTTTGCGTTTAAACTCGTCTCGTCGCGTGAGTTACCTAAAACCAGTTGTCGCGGAATGAGCTCCTCCCTTGTGCACTTTTTTCAGGCGACTACTTCTGCGTGGCCTTTGGTTCCCAACAACGAAGGCCTTGCGTAAATAAACGGCAATTGAAATTGACCGTGACCGTTTCTTTTGCGCTTCTCTCGTCCTAAACGACGTGAGGCACAGGATGTGTTTTGACATTTGTGTTTGTCCCACCAGAAGTAGCCTACGTTTTCTCTATGCCAAACAACGTGTCGAGCCGTTTATTGCTTCCTGATTTATGACGGAATCTTCTGATTGCTATCCGCATTAGGTAACATGTTAAAATACAAAAGTATTTGCGCGAGAAAATTAAATCAATTTTATTTGTAATACATACTTTACAGTTTTAGCCATTGCATGTTACTGATTTTGCAGGCCTGTTAACTTTAATTAGCTGTCACAGAACCTGGAGATGCGAATATAAATGCTTTTCACCGTAAAGTGAGCACTTTTGAAATCAATGTTTGTAAAATGTCACTGCCTCTACCTGCGTATATATTTTAACAGACACTTCTCCTGACATGCGCACAGTTAAGTTGGCAACGGTTGAAGAAAAGTAGTTCCAGTCTTGGCTTTGAACTAAAATTGTGAGGTAAACATTTGTAAATACTTAAAATATTTTTTTTTTTACTTTCGATTTGTTTATGCATATAAATGTACGAATGAGCAAATTTGTAATATATTTACTTTACCGATAATTTCACAGTTTCACTTGACCGGTGCATGAATAGACTGATCAGGCCTGTGCCAATGTTAATTATACATATGGTGGAAGAATGCAAATCATTATATAAGTAGATCTTAAGCAGGGCTTTCAAAAGTTCCCACTTTACGGTGAACGGACTTTAGAACCACAGAGTACATAAGTATACAGAGGCGAAATGGCGTCGCGGTTCCTTTGACATTTTCCAGGTCGGCGTATTATTTGCAGTTTCAAAAATTTCTGGCGCAAGAAACTACGTTGAAGTACAGCATAAAGCAGCAATAAACACTGCAACTTTACTCATAACAGATATAAAAATGTTTTATGTATTAGGTCAATGGGTACTTTATTTTAGGGAGTTAGAATTGCCTCTTAAAATCGCTGTTTTGTTGATACGGGAACGCGGACAAGGTAAAAATTAAAACAATGTACCAGGTAACTTGAGCGTTGCGTCAGGGAAGTGCTGATGCCAAAGTTAGAAATATAAATGTGTTACTATCCTGCCAAGTTTCATTCTCATTCGCGCTCATGAAGCTGAACTGCAGGCGACGCACATTTTTAACTTGAAGACTAGTAATACGTTAAAACAAACTTTTTAAGGCCCTGCTAAAGTCTTCCTTTCAGCCAATTTCTATCGCTCTGCCACTTTTAATATTAAAATGACTATGCGTCTAATGAACACCGTATATACATTTCATCGCTCTCAAAAGTTAACGTGCGAGACTGCAATAAAAAAATATATATTAGTGGTTAGTGGCTGTTGGGTGGGCCTTAAAAAGTGTTCACTTTACCGTGAATAGCCTATAACTACTCGTAGTTCGCTGCCAAGTTAGCTGTTAGTTTTGCGGTTTTTGCTCACGTTAAAATATATGCAGTTACGGGCAGTATTTTTTTTAAATATTGATTTTAAAAGTGATTACTTTATCGTCAACCGCCTATACTCTGTGATTTCATTAACAGCTGCTGCCACTAATATCGAACACGCACACTTTTTTTATTGGCTCTGATATATGACAGTGCGTTGTACTGATAAAATAAGCAAAAAATGAAAATTAAAACTACACGCATGTTGCCAACGTCAGCGGGAACTCCTGATTTGAAAGCGGATTTTATTTATACGTGATGGAGCCATTTCGCCGAGATCGTTAACAGGTGCAGGGTATTGAGCCCAGCTGTCAGCTGGGTGGATGTGGCTTGCAGTATTGTTTCTAAAAATAGCGCCACTCAACAGAAATTTAACACGTGATCCTGCAAATCATCTGTTGTTTGGATGAACTAGGTCGAACTCTGCATTCATGATGCTGTTAGATAAGCGTCCCATTTTAAGTTGCGACATCCCAATCTTATAGTGAATGTGTGTAAACGCCACTCAGTGTGTCTATAGTTAAAGATGATTGACATGCCCCACTGTTTTTTGCATATGTAAAAATATTCTTTAAACGCAAATGTTGGCGAAAAATTGGTAGGCTCTATAAATTAATCCTAACTAATATTATAAATGCGAAAGTGTGTTTTTTCGTTTGTTTGTTTGTCCTTCTTTCACGTCGCAACGGATCGACGTGATTTTTTGCACAGATAGTTGAAGGGACGGGAAGTGACGTAGGCTAATTTTTATCCCAAAAAAATATCTCATTTCCTCGGGAAATTTTTTTTTTAGTAAAAATAGCGCTCGGGGTACAATGCTGCGTCAATGCAAGTTGTTAGTTTGGGACGAAAGCACAATGTCACACAAAAAGCGATAGAGGCCCTAAACCGAACTCTACAGGATATACGGAACAATACAGACATTATGGGAGGAATGGTTGTATTACTGGCTGGTGACTTCCGCCAAACTCTACCGGTGATTCAAAGGGGCACACCTGCAGATGAAATCAAATCCTGTCTCAAGTCGTCAAGCTTATGGGCAAATGTCAAGAAATTCAGCTTGACGACAAGGAGAATACACCTCTACAATGACTTTGATACAGGACATTACGCTGATACACTATTAAAAATTGGAGATGGGCGGTTGGAAACAGATGCCGAGGGCTTTGTGTCACTAACGGGGGATTTTAGTAATTTGGTGCAGTGTGATGCGGAACTGATTGCTAGCGTGTACCCAGATCTACAAAGAAATATAAATGACGACCAGTGGCTATTTAAAAGAGTGATTCTAGCACCAAAAAATGACATCGTTAGTGCTCTGTTCTGTGTTTATGATCAGTGTCTGTCTACTAACAAATACCGTTATTTATTCCTATAAGTTTGTTACTTTAACCACGCGAGCGAAGCCACGTGTAAAAGTTAGTACTTTATAATTTATTATACTGCCAAAGGATATATTTTCCTGTTCGAAAGACAGCGAGATCGAAAACTTCTTTACCGGTTAATCAGGCTGGATAGTTTTAATATTAAAATTTCTTTGACTTCATTTCAAATATACATGAATTATTCACTACCTGGAAAATAGTTATTTAAATGTGATTCAATAAATGCATTAAAATTTAATTGTTGGGGTTATGCACTTATACTTATCAAGCAAAATGTAAGGCCACCTCACGGTAATTTAGTTGTCCTGCTGCTGATTCCCCTTTCGTTGCTTGCTGCGTTTTATGTAGTTTGAAACATTTATGTACACTGTAAAAAAATATTGTGTAATTGTACACAAATGTATTTGGCAGAAGTGTCTTCGTCGAAGTCGCTGTTTTTTACACCTACATATGTCATTGTTTTTTTACTCTCCGTCCAAGCAAATTCAATCTAAAAATTAATAAAATAGCACGTACACTGTACTACTGATTTTATATAGAATGGTGATAAATTACAATTACCATGTAGCAGAAAATAGACTGCAACATTAGTTTTTATTTCTCCACGGCAATTAAATTTACACAGATATCGCAATTGTAGTTTCACAACAGTATCCGTGTGCGTGTCTTTTTTCTCTTGCACGTGCATAATATAACGTCTTTCACAGCTGACATTTAACTGCTGTATAGGAAAGTTGCCATGAATGTTATTGCCGGCTGATACGACATATCGGATAGCCGCTAAGCTCCGTTCGACCATACCTGTAGAATTCGCTTGGAATTTTTTGTAAAGTCCAGTGCGCTTCCTGCTGTCATGGGTAACGAAGATTTAACCAAGTTGCAAAAAGGGATGATAATAATAATAATAATAATAATGGCGTGTGGGGAGTGCACCCAGGGCAAGGCAACACTCTCAGAGTGACGGTCTTTCCAGCTGGGACCCGTAGGTGACCGTCATCCCCGAGCATGACAGACATGAGGCCCTAGAATGGAGCGGCGATGGAATGCAAGGGTGGGGGGAAACGGGAGTACCCCGAGAAAACCCGCCGGCAAGCGGCATCGTCCAGCACGATTCCCACATGCGAAAATCCGGGAGTGAACCCGCCGGGGATCGAACCCGGTTCGCCGTGGTGGGAGGCGAGCGTCCTGGCCACTACGCCACCGCTGCCCCTGCAAAAAGGGATAATCATCGGCTTACGGGCCAAGGGGGGGCAGCATTTCGGAAACAGCGACGTTTGTGAACTGTTCACGTGCCTCTGTGGTAAAGGTGTATCGTGAGTGGACGAATGGCGCCATTGGGAATAACCGTCGTGGAAACTGCGGGGCTCCACGCGCCATTGATGTCTGAGGTGAACGTCGACTACGACGTTGCGTGAAGGCCAACCGACAGGCTACAGTGGAACAGATCACCATCCAAATGAACTAGGAGGAATCCAGACACGTGTCTGCCGCTATAGTTCAGCGAACCCTTCTGCGAATGAGACTCCGGAGTAGACGGAGTGTGAGTGCACCCATGCTAATACAGGTGCATCGACGAAAACGACTGGAATTTGCTCGACAGTATGGTGACTGAACCGCTGCTGATTGGCGACGGGTAGCTTTGTCCGACGAGCCACGTTTTCAGCTGCATAGAACGGATGGAATTCAGCGTGTCCGGCGANGGACTTCAGCGTGTCCTGCGAGAAACGTCAGAGAAGTGACACCCTGCATCCATTGCTGGACGGACACAAAGAGGGGGGGGCTGTGTTATGGTCTGGGGAATGTTCTCGTGGTATTCTCTAGGTCCCATCATCCGTGTTGAAAGCACTCTTGATCGATTTGGTTATGAATCCATCGGCGAGCACGTCCACCCGTACATGATGATTGTCTTTCCTTGGGAGGGTGGGATCATACAGCACGATAATGCGCCTTGCCACACGGCTACACTGTTAGAAAAATTGTCCGTAAAATTGCGGAAAATACCGGTTACAAATTATCCAGACATCTGCGTTAAATTACAGTCTCTTCGTTTTATTTTCAATAACGTTCTCCCCGTAAATGCCACATAAATCTTCGTGAATTCGCGGAACGTGTCCACAAACCTGCAAGTTTTTTTTTTTTTTTAAATCTGCTCTTTATAATAAAGGGGTATAAAAACGTATTACTTTAGTTATGTGGGTAATTTACTGTGTATAAAAATGACTATTAAATATTGGTAGTTCAACACACTTTACAAGAAGTTATGTTGTAAACACGGAATCTATATGGAATGATGCATGTATCTCTTAGTTTCTAGTCATGCTAGATGCGTGAGATTTTTTTTAAATTTCAGTTTTACAAACAGGGGTCAGAAAAGAGTTTTATTTTTGTAATGTATGTCACTGTGTATAATATAGAAATTAAAAAAATACTAAATAATTACTGCTGTAGTTGGATTTGAACACGAATTGAAAAATTAACAATCAGTAACTCGAAAGACTCACCTATCACACATTTACGCAAAGTATTTTGTAAATATGGGTTTTAGATGAAAGTGACGAACGCACCTGTCTTAGTTTCAAGTCGTGTTAGAGCGCTTGCTATATTTGCGGTTTATAAAACGACGTTACGAAAATATTGTTTTATCTTCGTTATGTGTGTGTTAACTGTGTATACAGAAGGTTTTGTCCTGTGTTGGAATTGTAACAAGAATTAACGAATTGGCACTCATTGTGTGATTCGCACTCACCTACTACCATTTTACACGAAGTATTGTGAAGATGGGATTTTATACGCTTCAGATATCATCTGCATTGTTCGTGTCTCAAAATCGAAGCGATAAGAATACGAAGATCTTCCGTATTTTATATTTACGCTGCTCATTTCCGGTATTCGTCATTACGAAGTGCCTTTCCGTAAATTAACTCTACATCACCGTAAAAGTTTTCGTAAATCTACAGAAATTTCTGACAGTGTAGAAGTGTCCGCACGTGGCTGGAAGAGCACGATCAAGACTTCGAAGTTCATCCCTGGCCTCCAAACAACCCCGATCTTAATCCTATTGAACATCTGTGTGACCACCTCGATCGTCGTGTTCGCCGTCTGTCTCCTCCGCCACGCACCCTTCAACAGTTGTGAGACGCACTGCAGACAGCATGGCTCCAGATACCCGTGGATACCTATCAACACCTGACTGAGTCACTGCCAGCTCCTCTTGCTGATGTCCGTGCTGCGAAGGGCGGTTACTCTGGATACTTGTAGGTGGTCATCATAATGTGACTGGGTATATAATCAATAAATATTTGTTTTGCGTTATTCTAAAATTAGTTAATTATATGCTTTATTTAGAAAATGAAGCATGTGTGCGTTAGAGTAACGCTAGTACACATGATGAAGATGTTAATGTAGTTTTATAGGACTACAAATGTGTATACAGATTTGCATTCTACATTTATCTAGGATTTTGTAAAATTTTATATTCTTAATAACAGATTTTAGAGTTAAGCTGATATATACGTGGTATTTGCAGTCTCGCCGATACAGAAAAACTGATGAAGTAAAATTTGTTTTCGTAAGTGTGTTACAACGGTTGGGAGGTGATTCCAAATCAAAAATAAGTTGGTAAAGATATCTATTACTAATGTGGTTTAAAGTGATGAGGTGTGTTAAATAACAAGTTTTTGGTTAAAAATATCGGAAACTGTTATAGAGTGAGTGAAGTGAGTGAAAATATTTACTCTTTTGTATATATAAGTTACATTCCTGAATCACTAAACTTCTTCTTTGTCTTGTGTGATGCTAGCTAATTACGCCTCTTTGTATAAATGCAGCCTTTGTTCCTACGTGTATATATATATATATATATATATCGCAGGGAGATGGTAAAACCGGAGATTTGATCAAATCCTTAAGGTAGATGATCAATTCACGGAATATGTTAAAATGACAACTCTGTGGGGTGATTTCCCTAAATAAAGTAAGTGATTTGATCAAGTCCCTTGACTGTTTTAGTGAAAAGATGAAATAAAGAAGTCGGGATTCGCCCAAAGCGTAGCCATAAATTACATACCGTGGCCGAACCCCAGCGCCAGCAGGAAGGTTCACTACTGGTGTTATGGTCATTTCAAGGCTCGCCGGCAATTTTTTATAGGTAATGAGGCTACCAGCTTCAAGTATAACATCTTTTCATAAATCTCTCCACTCCACTCCGTTAAGGTCCGACACTTCGCTGATTGGCCCACACCTTTAACGATATTTTGAGAGAAAAGTGTTTGTTACCTTGCTATCAGATAAGTGTGTAAAATTCACTTATATAGGTAAGGCTATTCGCCCGTCACATCTACTTCCCGATACCCGCGACCCAACTGTTTCATCCACAAACTTGAGCTATCACCGTGCATCGTCGTAGCGTAAGGTAAGTACGCATACACGGGAATGGCGTGGCGGTTCTTATGACGTCATACCATTCTGTGATTAGCTGGCGAGCGCTCTGAGAACGAGCTTTGCGTCCGACTGGCTAATGCATGTTGTGAAAGGTTCCCTGTTGACGGCTGTCGAGTACGTTACAAGGCGCTGGTTGGTGAACCGTGTTCCAACATTTTGCTGGCCAGTGACGCCATGTTACTGGCGTGTGCGGCTGAGTTCGCGTTATGAGCGTCTTTTTCACCTCTGTATTCTCAAGTTCTCTGTGGCGTCGCCCTAAACGCCCTTCTCCCGCGTATCTGCTGACTTCACATGCGGAAATCGCTAATTTATTAGGCTTGAATGTGATGTATTGTTAAAGTTACAGACAGGGCTTCATCAGTGGGGCCCGAACCTCTGAGGAGGCCCGTAGAAGTCAGACAAAAGTATATGTATCAATGAGTGAAGAGATTTGGGCGGTTCTTAACAGCGAGGTCTTAAAAGCCGACGAGGGTGTTTGAGGTGAGTATGGAGCAACGCCGGAATGAAAGGGTGGGGGAAACGGGAAGATCCCCGAGAAAACCTGCCGACCAACGGCATTATCCGGCACGATTCCCGCTTGCGAAAATCCGGTGACCCGGCCGGGGAGTGAACCCGGTTAGTGCTGGTGGCAGGCGAGCAGGCTAACCGCTCAGCCACCGTGGCTCCTATATGTATTTTAAAAAAAAGTGAAAAATGAATACGGCAATACTGAACTGCATGTGATCATTTTATTCCAATTTAAAGCATGCATGTCTTCTTAAATGTTTCAAAAAATATAAGTCAACTATATGTGCATTTTAATGTGATTATCCGTTTGGCCGCCATAGCTGTCCGTGGCCCAGGAAAGGGGCTGCATGTGTCCTTGGCGTTGTAAACTTATGTGCAATCATGTTATTGCTACGTCTCCCTGCTTGGCCTTCTCCACTTCGTGGTAAGTCGTGTTGATTGGCTCCTATTGCCACGAGGCGTAGTGCTACATTCAAGAGACAAGGAAAATTCGAGTGGAGATGGTGATACATTTGGCCTTCACTGAGGCGTAATTGTGGTGCTCCCACCTTCAGCGTTATTGGCAACATCCAGGATACTTTCCAGACACTGAAAAAAATACCAACTTTCCTTATGTATCACTAGGACACTCGCCAAATGTGTACGTACATTTCATATCAGCGTGTTTGACATACACGATTTAGAGTAAACATTCACCAAGTTTCCGTGAACTCTTTTACTTAGGAAAATGCACCAAAGGAGCTAGTGTGTGTGTGGACCTTTCCCCTTGAATTTGAAACGTTCCGAACTGCATCGTCAAAGGCATTTTCTAATTGTTTTACCTGAAAATGCAGGAAATGCTTAAGGATCACCGCCAAAAGTTACCAAAGGCACAACTCGCCCATTCGTGCGCACTCAGTGTAATAATATTTCGATTAAGAACTATTTCTTACTAGGCATTGCCCACACACTATTTTCTCGCTGTGTTTATTCATATTAATTAATTATAAATGAAACATAATTTATAGATAAAATATAAATAAAATTTTAAATTTAAGTAAAAGTAAGGTACTTTTATGTCAACACAGGTATAAAATGCCTGTGGCATATTTAGAAAACAACTAAACACGTCATACGCGGGGTGATTTTTCAAACGTTTGATTCAAAAGTGTTAAGAAACCGGGAATAGACTACATAGCCCCAAGTACGAGCGTGTGTGGGCCTCATCGTGGCTCCCATGCCAACCCGTGTATAGCCCACCTCCGACTTTGAAATAAATTATAAAATAGTTTAGCCTATCTTGTAAGTTGCAACAGCAGATCGGTCTTCGCTCGTGCTCGGCTAGGTCCGGGAGAGTTTCCCCAAGGCACTGCAGCTCTCTCTCTCTCTCTCTCTCTCTCTCTCTACATATATATATATATATATATATATATATATATATATATATATGGTTTCTTCACACTTTTAGAATCTAACCTTTGAAAAATCACCCCATGTATGACATGTTAGGTTATTTCCTAGATATGCCGTGTATCAGGAGCGTTTTACACTTCTATTAACATATAACTACCTTATTTTGTCAAATTGAAATTCACTTATATTTTATTTATAATTTATAATATTAAATTTGTAATTAATATGAATAAATACAGCGATAATACAGGTATGTTGGTAATACCTAGTAAGAAATAGGTCTCACGCAAAATATTATTACACTGAGTGTGCACGAACGTTGCCCCTTTAGTGTAATTTTGTAGACTTGGTTAAGCTTTGTTTGCACGTGACGCAGGAATACCCTGGAAGTAGAACTTTAGCAGGGCTTCAGAAAAGTTGCAAGTAACCGTGAATGGATTATAGCGCCAAGCTTTTGCATGCCTGGGCCTCGTCGCGATCCCACCCCAGCCGGTACAGTACACCGCACCCTACAGTACCGCTGGCACGGCAACCGTAAACGTAAAACCCTTGGCACAATAGGTGGTGGTGTTGGTGGTTGGTGTAGACGACTATTGAAGGACTGTGCAGTATATGTGAGATGGCACAATTTCCAGTTGGTAGTTGTTTGTTGGTGTTATTTATGATAGGTGGTTGGTCCTAAAATAATTTCAACTCGCGGTTGGTGTTGCAGAACTTTACCTCCAACCGACCAATCAGTGTGTGCTTCTGAACGAGTGACAGCGGGAAAGCTTTGAAATTGCAAAAAATTATCGTGAAAATCGAAATATTGATATCAGGCTAATAATACATGCTGTTACATGTGATTATTATTATTGTTATAAAATGCAGTACATTTAATAATTAGCATAAATAAATAACTTATAATGTTTTAAATATGGCTTACTTTATTGTGCTTTAGTTTAAATAAAAACTAAATTTCAAATTCCAGCAATAGAATGTTACAGTAATTGATACCGTTCTTTTTGCGAGTGTTTGTGCCCACTTGAAATTTGTTGAAAATACTTGTGTGTAACACAAAATTTTAATCTATGACAGTAATTATGGGAAATGTGGTACATATTAGAAAATAATTTACAGAACAAGAATAATTTTAATGTGCATGTTTTCAAAATACATCGTAATCTGTAAATATAATTTACATTTTATGATTTGATTAATTTAATATATCCGATGTTTGCTTTGTCAAATTTTTACCTCGAAGACATGTATTTGCCATTGTAGTCAGGCACAGAAAATATGTAAGTCATGTTTGTAAATATCATTTTCGTAACAGACAATCGTAAACTAGTCTTGTCTCCACATTATGCAATTCGCCTCCAAACACCGTACGGTCACGGTCATGTTCATATTGACCGGGAATAGCGACACAGGAGTTGCACTGACACACGTGGTGAAGGGATCATATCGCACGTTGCGCAATGCGTGGGTAACGGAACATTCAAATAGGACCACCAACCTAAGAACTTCAGAAAAAATTATTCAAGACTTCCGCTTGGATTGCAGATAATAAAGAGTGCAAAAACCTTTAATGGAACTAAAAAATCAGGTATGCGTGTGTATATATATATATATATATATATATATATATA